>ML779354.1:980965-992244 GCA_009831015.1 Picea engelmannii
ATAGATTTCCAAGCATATGGCATGCGGAGATTCAGATTACAGCCTCAACCGGTCAAGGTGGCAACCGGCCGAATCTGGAACTGACTTCCAGTCCAATCCAACCTCTGGTCAATCTACCGCTCGTTCCCACGTTTAAACCGGGCGGCGCCTAACTCAATCTCAACTCCAATTAACTGTGTTAGGTAGTAATTTTGACTTAATCTTCAAGTACAATTTATAATCCCTACCCCGCATGGGTTTTCACCGGGGTAAAATATCAACCTACATACCGCCGCAGTCCAACTACTCTCCCTTCCGTGTTCACAAAGAGAGGACTCTTCTTCGACCTGCCTTTTTGTCTAAAAAAAAATTGAGGTTTTTCTAGTACCCCGTGCCCGGTCATCAGCTTTTATAAATTCTTCTTTCTGTTGGTATTGCCCTATTCAACTATAAATTCCTATTTCAGTGGCCTCTATTCTGAAATAGCAGATCAGAGGCTCTCCCTTCTTGCAGGATTATACTTGTGCGGGTGTCTGTGATTTCGTTGTACATCCAAGATGTCTCTCTTGACGGATTTGATCAACTTGAACCTCTCTGATGTCACTGAGAAGATCATCGCTGAGTATATATGGTAGGTCTTGTTCTGCTTTTGGCCTTTTTTTTGTTATGGAGATGATGGATTTTGGTTCATTGATTGCATTCCCCTACTGTTTTTGGGTTTTGTTTTGATTTGGTGACTGGGGAGATGTTCGTGCAGGATCGGAGGCTCCGGCACGGATATCCGCAGCAAGGCCAGGGTAAATCTCATGACTCCATACGTGTGCTTGTGATTGCTGCAATTTGAGTATTTATGTGCTTTGTTGGTATGATCCATGTTCATGGAGCTGCTAGTCCATGAGCAGCTATAGGAGAGTACTGTATCACTAGGAGTCTGTCTGTTTTTTTGTGGGCATGGGCAGGTCAGTCGGGTTGATGCATATATGCTGTGTTATGCTTAGGAAGCTAACATGCAGCATAATAACAAGGATGATTTGTCTTAGTTTGATCAAGGCATGCAATAGGGCTGGTGACATCTGATGGGAACCGTCATGAAAGATTGCTTTGTGAAACTTGTGAAACCTGTGGCAGAACATCTATGAAGAAAGTTGTTATACCTAGCTTGAAACAAATCTAATGGAAGATTGTTGTATGAAGATTGCAGCAAAACATGCTATAGGAAAGTAAATTGGAAGATTATTATATTTAGTTTGGAGCAATGCATAGGCAAGCAACTCGCAAAGTATAGACGATTGAGGAAAACATGAAATGAAAATATTATTCCATTTACTGTTGTGTCTCATGCCTGATCTAACTTTTATTTTCAGACCTTGTCTCACGAAGTTTCTGATCCCAAAGATCTGCCCAAGTGGAACTATGATGGATCCAGTACCGGACAGGCTCCTGGAAAGGACAGTGAAGTCATCATTTAGTAAGTTCCTTTTACCCGTGATTCCAAGCCGATCTGGTTCATATATTATCTTGGATAGAAACCTAAGTATCATCCGTTTTCTATGAAATCAGCCCTCAGGCTATCTTCAGGGATCCATTCCGCAGGGGGAAGAACATCTTGGTGAGTGGCTATCCCAATAAAATATTTAAAGAACTGTAAGTCGTGGATGTTTTGATTTGGTCTTAATAATTATTTGACATGTATTCATAGAGCTATTTGCGGATTTCAGGTGATTTGTGATACATACACCCCAGCTGGAGAACCTATCCCTACTAACAAGCGAGCAAATGCTGCAAAAATATTCAGCCATCCAGATGTTGTTGCCGAGGAACCATGGTATTCTGAATAAAACTGGCCTCCCTAAATTTGTTGTATTCTCTCAACTACATAGGAATGCGTCCTGCTGAAAATAAACTTGTTTTGTGTAGGTTTGGGATTGAACAAGAATACACTCTTCTGCAGAAGGATGTACAGTGGCCTCTTGGATGGCCTATAGGTGGTTATCCTGGTCCTCAGGTATGAGAAACTTTCCTCCATATATCTATTCTTCTCTTGTGCTTTCTGCTGTTTCATTGCATTAAGTCAGCACTCCGTTGGTCATTGATCCTTGAGTTCATAATCACCTAGGTATATACTGTGTAGGTTTAAGGCCTATATTGTACGCACCTTATGAAGATTCTATGGGATTTGTTGTGCCCAATAGTTGGTGAAAGATACCCTAGAACTCCTCAGATAGTCCAGTGTCATTGATCTGATCACGTATGCCTTTGTCTTCTGGAATAGGGTCCTTACTATTGTGGAACTGGAGCAGACAAAGCCTATGGCCGTGATATTGTCGATGCCCACTATAAGGCCTGCCTGTATGCAGGAATCAACATCAGTGGCATCAATGGAGAAGTCATGCCCGGTCAGGTAATATTTTCTTTGAAAATGGCTGCAATCCTTATGATATTGTAAGGGATTCAAAAGTGGTTTCACTTGAATTAACATACAATAATGATTTCATGGAACAGTGGGAATTTCAAGTTGGTCCGACAGTTGGTATTTCATCTGGTGATCAAGTCTGGGCTGCTCGTTACATTCTTGAGGTAGATTGAAAACCATCTCAGCAATTGACTATATTGCTAGTTGATTGCTCTATGCTTTAGTTTATATATTTAATTATTAGTTTCTCCTTGACTAATATAATTACAACTAATATAATTACAACCTTGTGTGCAGAGAATCACAGAGGTGGCAGGTGTTGTCCTCTCATTTGACCCCAAACCCATTCAGGTCAGTCTTTCACATATTCAGACTTTATGCTATCTCTTATCCTCTTTTTAGCATTCTGCTCAATATGATCTTTTGAAAATTCTTCAAGTTTTGGAAATTAGATAAATAGGGTTTGAAAAATGGAAAGTTATTTTCTTAATACATAGACAATGACTGTAACTTATAGTCTGGAATAAGTTCTCTTTGTATTTTGATGCCCGTATTTGTCAAAGCATAATCTGTACCTCCTCACCCTTGATAATGCTTGGACTAATTTTCTTCACTTCTTAAACTAACTGGTCTGCATTTGTGGTTTACTCTAGGGTGATTGGAATGGTGCTGGTGCTCACACTAACTACAGGTAAGTCAGCACAGCTGCATAAAAGAATATATTGTCCTTAAAAGTCTTTCAAGTTTGATTCCAATGCTTACTATCTTTCTTTTCCCTGTCTCGACAGTACCAAATCAATGAGGGAGGAAGGGGGAATTAAAGTGATAAAGAAGGCCATTGAAAAGTTAGGATTGAGGCATAAGGAACACATTTCTGCCTATGGAGAGGGCAATGAGAGGCGTTTGACTGGCCGACATGAGACAGCAGACATAAACACATTTTCATGGGTAATCATTCAAGAGCAAGGATGATTCTAGCAGAAAATAGTGTAATAAGAACTATGTCCAAATGAACTGTAGACTCACTAGTATTTGGTTGCATCTCTTTTGTTTCCAGGGAGTTGCAAATCGTGGAGCTTCTATTCGAGTTGGCCGTGACACAGAACGTGAAGGCAAAGGTTAGTTCTATGTTTCCAATAGGATCAATTCAACAAACAAGCATCAATGTACCTCTGTTCACAATATTTTGCTGCACTTCATCTTCAAAATCACTAGAAACGTATTTATTAGTATTAGACACGACAATTAATAAATCTAGACAATGCCGGTGGTAACTTTCTTAAACAGTGTTTTTAGCATTTGCAATTATCTAATAGACTATACATATTGAAAATTAGATACTAAAATACCTTTGGTTGATAGGGTACTTCGAAGACCGCAGGCCAGCTTCCAACATGGACCCCTATATTGTAACATCTATGATTACTGAGACAACCATCCTTTTGAAGTAAGAGTAACAGTGTTTACTGATGGAATAAGGATGATGATTTGATGGAAGTGTTGTTGATGCTAGTCAAATTGGGAAGGGATCCCCAATTGTTTGTGGAGAAAATTCTCAGTTGAATTTCTGTGTGCCTAAAGCTTACTTCTGTTAATAAGAGCATTCTAGAAATAAGACTTGAGATTTAGGTTGCAGTATATTCAGTATGTAGTTTGTCATTCAGATTTGTGTTATTCCATTAGTCTGATATGATTGGTGTGCAATTGAATTTAATGAATTCAGAAGTTCATTTATTGCTTGCTAATGTTGGGGCCATTTCTTGAGGCTTTTATTTTTGGAAACCTTGGAAGGCTTTTTGTTTCTTATGGTTAAGTAATGTTGACAATAAATACATTTTTAAGCAGAATATCCAAGGGACTTTCCTGAGTTATAATGCCCAAAATATGATAAAAGCAACTAATTAATGCACTCTCTACTTCTTGTTTGAGATGTAGTTCCAAATATATGAAAAAAACCAACAAACTATTATATTTGGTAGTGTATTCAAACAATTCTATCTAGAGTGTTTTCCAAGTGAAGTTTCCTATCAGGTGCCAACTTCAGACTGAACTGTCAATCTCTTAATTTATAAAATGGGTATTAATTAGGTTGGGTGGAATTAAGATGCAGAGCTAAGCTCTGCTCCTTAGAAGGTATATATGTGCGCCATATATAAAATAAAAACAATATTATTGGCTTTGTCAAAATCAAGAGTCACATATCATATTTGAATGTTTGAGAACAATATGAAGCATGACCTTTTCGAACTAAATTCTCAAGTTTTTTTAAAGGGGGAAAGTCTTTTGCATTACGAGTGAAGTTTAATCTCTGAAAAGACTTGGATTTTTTCATCTTCATGGTATTCGTGGCAGGTTTTTCTTCTGGCATTTTCCTTAAAAGCAATTCAACATATTTTATTCAGCATACATACCTTAATTTTTCTCTACAGATTGCTCTAGATGAATAGACAATCCAGTAATAAATAGAAGTGCATGGGATTAGTACCTGAAAATTACAGTCAAGTCTTGTATAGTTCACAAGAATACGAACATTTAAATCAAGGTAATCAATTTCAGTGTTACATTTATTGTGATATTATCGGAATTATCGTGATAATATGGTCAAAACCCACCTCTGCTATAAATCGCTATAAAGATTATTGGTCTTTTAATCTTCATTTTGCTTAAGTGACATTTACCTCACACAGGTTGACCCAAAATGCTAGAAATTTAATGGTAACTTTAAATTCTTAAAGTAAAAGTTTAATTTTTTAACATTATTATTAATTGTTTCAGGAATTTCATATTCCATTCAAAATTGAGCTGATTTAAGAAGATTTCTATTGATAGGATTGCAACTTTTTCATTGGATTCTAACACGTATGAGGTCCCTTTATGTACCTTGATGTTGGTGGTATAGAGTGTTGAACTCTTATGTCACGGCCTTAACAAAAATGTACCCTTCATCAAACCAAAAACATTGAGTTAACATGTTAAGCTTTTTCTACCATGGATTGGGGAGTTTCAAGAAAAACAGGGTGGTGTTGACTAATGTCCCTAGAGAATCGAGGTAGAGGCAAAGGTCAGACAAGAGGCAAAGGGTGATACAAATGATGAGGATCCCAATATAAGCAATGGTGGAACATTGCTCATTTATGTTTTTCATTTAAATGATATTGTTCATTTATTCATAATGCTTTCTTTCAAAATTTGGATAATTTATTAAAAATATAATTTTATAATTAAAAATTAAAATATTTTAAAATATAATTTTTTTTATTAAAAATGAGATATTTTATGTATTTTTTAGTTAAGAGAGTCATTGAAATCAGATCGGTTTGAGTCAATCTGAGTCCAAGTCCAAGTTTTAAAACATTGAATTGAGCTTTGAGGACGCTGACCATTTTCCATCAAGCAAACAAGGAGAAATCCGTTGTTTTCATTGTCACGATTCATCTCATGAGATCATTTATTTTTGTTTGGATGTAATTTTGTATTATCCTACGAGGACTTATGACTAAGGGCAAATATCATCATTATACATCCGATATATCAGTTTTATTTTCATATTTATGTAACAATGTATTTGTTTGATGTTGATGTTGCTTTTGAAGTTTAAAAAATTGAAAAAAAAGTGATTATTTTTGCATTTTTTAAAGTTACATGATAATCTCTGGTATTTTTCCCATATTGTCGATAAATCAGTGATAACTATAAATGTAACATTGATCTGTTTAGGTGGGCATATGCCAATTTTTCCAACCAAATTTAATGATCCATTCAACCAATACATTGACCAAAGGCCAATTTGGAGATATGGATGCTAACTCAATAATTTCATAGTAGCATAGAAAAAAACATTTTGTTGTTCATTTTGAAATCTAATCAAAATACCCATTGAATTAGAATGAACATTGACGGGGCTTGGAGACATGATTCACTTTTTTTTTCCGAGAAAATTCGCACAAAAATTATATTAAGGAATATTTTTTTTTACATCCTCATAAAAATGGGCAGTAACTAAATCTACCGGACTAGACATGTCCCACTATAAATGCAAAGCTCCCGATCAATCCTTGCCATCCCTACCAAACCTACAAGTGACGCTAAAAACATTATAGGGCTTGCTTCGACCACAAAAGTTGTGAATAAAGACCGAGTTCTCTAAATAACATCACAATGTCAAGGCCCATACTAGGAAAACCAAAACCACACAATGCCGAGATGGTTCAAGTGTTAGAAAAAGTTCAAATGGTGAGCAAGCCCCTCATTTTCTCCATCTCAGGTGAAAAAAGAAAGCCTTCCTTTTGGAGATGAAAGTGCTCACTTTGATAGTTTATCCGCCCCCTCATTGGATTCCCTGAAGATGTGATGAAAACTAATACTTTGGAAGGTTGTCGTTAGGTCTCGAATTTTGATCTTCCACCCTTCGATATTGATAGCTTGAAGCTTCCCGTTTGAATTGAACCAATCTATGATTACTTTGGAATCCCCCATAACCTGTAGGTGTTGAATTTCCAGGCGTCTTGCAATCGGAAGAGTAGCCCATACTCCCATTAATTCGGCTTTAGTATTGGTCCTTGCTCCACAATTGATGTACCATCTGTAATCCGGTGCCTCTATACACTTCATAGTACCTCCTGCCCCGCAACTGGATCCCCCTACATCCGCTGCCCCATCGAAATAGGCCACTATATATCCTTGAAGTTTGAAGTATGGTTTCAATCTCAATACCTAGGGTTTGGTGTCAATTTGTTTTTTGTTGAGCGCTCCAATGGTCTTAATGACAACAATGATCGCTGAGGGTGTCTTCCCTTCGAAAAGAGCCATGTTACGCTCCTTCCAGATGTACCAGCTCGTGATTAATGGAAGCATCTTGGACGTTGTCTTGTTCAATAGCCACACAACCATATAGTCGCCAATGGATTGGCCACTCCACGGGAAATTGGAATTTAGGACCTGCGTTAGAATAGCCCATACTCTCTTCGTAAAGGCACAATGGATGAGCAGATGATGGTTATCTTCTGAATTTG
This sequence comes from Picea engelmannii, assembly GCA_009831015.1. Classification (NCBI taxonomy): domain Eukaryota; kingdom Viridiplantae; phylum Streptophyta; class Pinopsida; order Pinales; family Pinaceae; genus Picea; species Picea engelmannii. Next base: position 988,370 of record ML779354.1, read on the forward strand.
CTCTGCACAGATAGCACAATCCGAGGCCTACCCATCCTTTCTTAAGTAGAACGCCCCAAGTTAAAATTCTATTGTCAGTTGCCAACCAAAAAAAAAAAATGATTTTTAGTTGTACACACCATTTCCAACAGTGTACCTTCCAATTGCTCCAAATCGGCATGGGTTGTGTAGAGAGAATCACGTTGTAGCAATTTGTGACAGTAAGCTCCCCGGACAAGTCACCTCCAGCCCACCTTAGTTCATCCTTGGTGTTAGCGGTAAGTGTGATCCCCTCTCCACATAAATCCTTTATATATTGTGTCCATTCTGTTGCTTGTACGCCTGACAACTCCAGCTCGTCACTTGTCTGCCATAACTCTGCAATGGTATATAGTTCATGAGCCTTTGAAGCTTGGGCAAGTGTTGTCACCTGTCTACAATTGAGCACTGTAATAAGTTCTTTGTTGAGGAAGGATCTGTTTCCCATGCCCAAAATCCTGTCACGCCTGATAATGATTAGTTGTCCAGCTCCAGGGCACCATGTGATCCAATGACTGATAATTAGGAGTGAGCAAAGGAGGTTTAACCAAAACCTTGAAGTTGAAGAGTACTTATGAGTTGGCCTTCTGAACCAGTTGATAAGAGTGGCGTTCTGAAGGTATTTATCCCTTATTACACGATGCCATAGACTCTTCTGTGTTAATACACGCCACAAAGTGACAATATTCAATGCCAAATTGAAATGATTGAGGTTGCAGATACCCCGACCCCCATTCTTTTTGGGTCTTGAAAGAAACTCCCATCTATAGAGGTGATACCGTTGACTGTCTAGGTGACCATTCCATAAAAAATGGAACCTCAGTTTTCAATTTTTTGTTAAAACCGAGTGAGGCAATGCTTCCATGGACATCTAGTAAATTGTTTGGCCTTCCAAAACAGATTTAACCAATATATATCTCCCACCCAATGAGAGCCACCTGTTGCACCATAGGTCGATTTTATTAGTAACTTTGGATATAAGCCATCCCCAATCTGCTGCACGGTGTGCTCCAGTTTTCAAGAAATACCCAGGTAACGGAACCTGTTGGAAATATCACTAAATGAATAATGAAGGATATATTTGAACTGGCCTAGTTCATGATCCGAGAGGCCTGCAAAATGGGCAGTTGATTTTGATAGGTTCACCGCAAGACCAGAAGCTTTATAGAATTGACTAATCAATTTGTCGATCTCTGTCCATTCCAAGAGGCTTGCTTTGGACATAATGAGGACATCGTCCACAAACAGAAGATGAAGGATTTTGGTCAATCTAGCAACCTTAATACCTGAAATAACTCCTTCCACTAAACTGTTCTTCAATAATAAGCTGAGGCCCTCCGTTACTAGTATGAAAAGGAGAGGTGATAAAGGGCACTCCTGCCTAATTCCCCTTCTGCTTTTGAAAAAGTATGTAACCTCCCCATTAATTAAGACAACAAAGGACGAATAAGTGATGCAAGACATGATCCAATTGGTCATATGTAACCCCATACCAATTTTGAGAAGGATCATTCTAAAATAGTCCCAATCAATACAATCATAGGTTTTCTTTAAGTCCCGTTTTAAGACAAGGGCTTTTAACTTCTTATTAATACTGTGAATGCTTTCATGAGCTGTGCCAATTGCATCTTGTATAAGCCTACCTTTTAGAAAGCCCATTTGTTCAATTGAGATTGACTTAGACAGGAAAGGTTTAAGGGGATTGGCAATAACTTTTGTTATTAACTTGTAGCACAGGTTGCACAGAGAGATTGGGCGGTAATCTTCCAAAGTTTTTGGATTATTGGCCTTGGGATCAATGTAAAAAATGTAGAATTTAGGCCACCCACAACAGTGCTTAATGTTCTTGATTCTTCCACCATTGCTAAGAGATCCTCCCCCAACTAGCTCAAAGAAGTGTATCAAAAACTCTGCTGTCCACCCGTCCGGGCCCGGACTTTTTTCCCTGTCACAGTGAAATAGAACCGATTTCAATTCCTCCAAGGGAACTGGGTTGTACAATGTGCTCGATTCTTCTTCATCGACAGTGGAAAGAAGTCTATCAGCTTACATTGTTCGTCTATGTTCATTGTGGTTGATGCCCTGTAGAAATGCTTAAAGTGATTTCCCCAAGATACTAGTGTTTACCAGGAGTAGGTCCCTGCTTCCAGGCCGCTTGTGAGTTGGCTGCGGTGATATTGGGTGAACCAGCGATATTATCTACTTGCCAGAGGGTCCTCTGAGCAGCTTCATAATATTGACCCCCCTCAACAATAGTATATGATGTGAGACATTGAACCAAATGTTTGTTAGGTAGATTCAAGAGTCAATCGTCTTACCCACTGGTGTCGGAAAGTTGTCACCGGGATTATTTCATATTGGTCAACAGCAGGAGTGGTTTAATTTAATTTAATCTATATATCAATCCCATTTTGCTTATCCCGACTTTTCTCCTCTACTCTACGGCCCCGAGTTTAATTTCGACTAGCTATGAAAAATGCTGCCAAATCTTCCTTGAGCATTTACAGTAGTTAAACTTTCAAGGTCTCGGTATTGGCGAAAGATGCCAAAAGGCCTGATTCGTGGAATGTTGAGAAGGAAGGATACATTAAAGTCAAGTCGTGCAGAGAAGGGCAGATAAGGTGATGGACACAAATACTGGTTTTATAGTACAGTTGTCTGTACCTGCTTTTACTTTGCCAGGGAATCGTTCTTTATTGTTTAATGGTTTTCCACTGCAATTTCGTCTGATTCGTCCACCTGACTCAAGCTTTGGATTCAGTCACTTTCATAGGTATTTATACAATAGCTTCCCTGTAGGACTCACCTAACTCCAACGTCATATAGCCGTCTTCTCCGACTTTGTTCGTTCTAAATAAAAATTATAAAATATTATAAATTAACATGGATGGGCGCGGTAGTGTGTTTAACTAATAAAGTTGCTAAACACCAATTTTATAAATAAATACCTTGTCAAATAGTGTCTATTACCCTAGGCGTTTTTGCATTTTCTGTTGGAATTTGGTTATATAAATTTGGGCAAAATCACATTTTTCTGTTGAATGTATAAATGAATTTTGTTTGCTGAAAAACCTTTAGGGCACTGGGATTATACACAATTAATCACTCAAATCTGCAAATCCAAAAAAATCTCTACCGATTTAGGGTAAAATTAAACTAAAAATATGGCAGGAAAAGAGACAAAACTTAGAACATTTAGACTATGGCATTACCCAAAACTCTAACCTCTTTAAAGTGGAAGTTCTATGAATTTATTGCACTTCAATGTAGATTCATCCTGAGGTGTAGTTCTAGTAGTCAAGAGGAAAAGTTGTTTTCTTTCCTACTCAAATTCAAATCCCACTTTGTGAGAAGGTAAACTAATAGTATTATGAATTTGAAATTCTTGGGAGCTCACACTCTCTCCTTGGTGCCATTTAAGTGGGTCCCATGGAATGTGGAGAATTTTAAAATATGTGCATATGTCTACTTAATTATTACAACCATCAAGAAATAAAAATTTACACACACACACACACACATATATACCTTAAAATTAGATTATATATATCTATGTGTGTGTGTTGAGCCATTTAGCATTGTTGAAAAGTTGGTTGGAGGTTGGAGCTTTTGTGTCACTGAGTAGGATGATAGGTTTCACATTATCTTCAATACAATGTGACTGAATCACCATAATGACACTTGGATAACCTTGAAGAATAATTACTCCAATTCAAGTGGTAGAGAATCGTGATCACTAAGGATACCCTCCATTAATCGAGGCATGATCAAGTTAGCAAAGGTTGCAAAATATGTGCATCATTAGTGATGTCTACTTAATTATTACAACCATCACGACTTGAAAATTTACCAGTAAG
>ML779354.1:1001487-1015148 GCA_009831015.1 Picea engelmannii
ACAAAGTAGGATGTTATGCTATCGTCATCATTCATCTTCATGTCACGAAGTTCATTCTTCAGACTCATAACTTGTCCAATGTTTCTGACTGAGAAGAGATTAGTTAGGGCATACATATTCTTTGATGAGTCAAGATGGGAGATGTAGGGTATCAAGTGGTATTTTATGGAATCCACTATGATACTCATGGCATTGATGTCAACGTCTTTGAACTTCTCCATAGCTGCAACATTCTGCGGTTCCTTCTCTTCTCCTTATTTGAACTCTGGCTTCACGATCTTTCCTTTCACAATGTCCAACACTTTGTTCTTAGCAAGGATGAGGTCAATCCTTGTCTTCCATGCTCTGAAGTTGGAGGCTCCTTCTAGCTTGTTCTCAGTCTTCATAGAGTTTGTCATGGCTTGCTGGACTTGGTCAAACCCTAGTTTTGACCATAAATCCAAACTTCACGTCTTGGCCTTCAGAGTGTACCAGGAGATGCGCTAGGTTATGGCACACTGGTCTATCCAGAGATTAGGTCAATCTCGTCACTTAAGGTGCCTAAACAAGAGGTTTAGGGTTTCTGCAACTGCTTCTGCTGGTAACCCTAGCTGCAGTGCTTTTGGAAGCTGCTCCTGCTAGTAACCCTAGCGACAGTTCCTCAACGAGCTCAATATCTAGCGACTATGTTTCCTTCTAGCGTTTTAGGCTGACTGAAGGGGTGTGGGCCCATAACCTGTTAGAATATATATGATGGTGTGCGCGTTTTACCACGACGATACCCTCGTCTCCCAACCACAGGTCGAAGCCTCCCTTTGAGCACCTTAACGTTGACCTGAGAATTCCTCTGGAAGAAAACCATAGGCTAGATAGCCAAACAAAGAGAAGCACATCTCTCCCCAAGGTTAACGCATCACAAAAAGCTGATCAGATAGTCCAAACCCTAGCCAAGAGATATCCAAGCCAAATACTGAAACTTGTTGTTGCTGCAGTTGCACCTGCAACCCTCCTCCAAACCTACACACCAGCTACACCTGCAGTGCGCACCAATTGGGAAAACTGGGGGCCAACTTCTCCTTCTGGGTAGGTGTCTGTTCAATATATTATTATTAGTTATGGCCGACTTCTTCTCTTGGAGGCTAATAGCCTAATATAAATTATATTCTTGAGCCGACAAGGCTTCTAGGGTTATTAGCCAATTCATTAGGGTTTCTCTTGCTTCCCGGAGTCTTCTATTCTTGTCAGGTTCACATGTAGAGGTAAATACCTCCCGCAGATACCATAATATTAACAGGTACAAGTATACATTATGTGAATAGATGTGCTGAAGTCGAACATACTAAGAAACTATTTGATTACCGGTCTGTTATGCCAGGCATAACAACCTCCCTTTTTCTTGTATTTTTCCTTTTAAATCCTTCCCTCCAAGAAAATAGGACCCCTTTGTTTTCTATGAGAGCCTCTCGACTTGGAAAGTTTCCCTTAGTTTTATTCTTGTTTTCTCCCTCTCCTAGCAGACCAATGTATTTTGGTTTTGGTTTGGATTGAATCCCTATCGTCAATACTTGGATAGATGTTGAAAGTCATTTTGGTGACTGGGAAAGTTTTCACAAACTCCTCTGGTATACACCAAAGGAGTTCCCTTCAAGTACTTTGGTGCTAATTGGAGAACTTCCCACGAATTCCTCTGAAACACTATTTTAACTGTTGGATTACTTAGTGCTAACTCCTCCGGTTCAACTGGAGGAGTTCCAATATTCTCCTCAAACACACGTTGCACACTTCGTGTTAGCACCCTTGGTGTGCCTAGAGCGATTCCTTATAACTCTTCCCAGACAAAGAGGTTACACTGACATACTTGCATTAACATCTTCGGTGTACACCAGATACTTTCCCACCATATTCTCTGGTGTTAAGCCCTAAACCGTGGCACATTACCCATTAATTGGGGCATATTACATTAATATTGTTATTTTATTTATGTCGGCTTGTATCCATTAGTTGTAATTGTACCTCCTAGTCTCCTATATATATACCAAAGAGACCTTTTCATTTGGAATCTTCTTGTATTTGTGAATTCATGTGATGTATAAGGAGGTTTCCCCCTCAAAGATGCTTATTATCTGAATTCCTCTCTTTGTCAAGGCATGGAGTACTTATTCTGAGGTTTTTATTCTATTTTGATATTTGGTTCTTAACATTTGGTTTCAGAGCTAGGCAATCCTTGGGGCTGGCTTCTTCAAAACAAGTCTTCTTGGCATTTTTGCTATAATTATTATTTATTTGTTTATTTTTTTTTTCTTTTTTTTTCTGGAAGGTTTCAGGATATAGAATTTATATGGTGTAGAGGATACATATAGATCTAAATTGGGTCCAAATTTCAGATCTTGGCTCATTATATTTTTGGAGATACATTCTTTTCAAGTTAGGGTTTTTGACTAGTCCTGAAACTAGTCTGAAACAAGTCTTCTTGGAATTTTTGCTCCCAATTTTTTTCGGCTTGGTTTCAGGTTCTGAAATTTTTACAGTACGAAGGTGGAATATTAAAGTATCGTGTGTAAAAATTTCATCCTTTGATTCTCTGTACTCGAAAATCTATTCTCCAAGGAAATTAGGGTTTTTGGCTAGTCCAGATTTCGGTCTAAAACAAGTGTTCTTGGGAAAAATGTTATATCAGAAGCTATAGAACTACAAATCGAGTGATACCTATTACATTGGCTAGGTTACAGATGAAATTTTCTCTGGTGCAAATTTCAAGTTTTGAAGGGAAGGCAGTGACACATGGCAGGCCGTACAAGTTCACGCTTTTGAAAATGAAAAAATAAGCACATCTTGGGAAAGTTATCATAAAATTCTCTTGGAGAATCCAATGTTGGTATAACCTGTGGGGTTGGAAAGAAGACACATCATGCTACCTCAAGCCAAAATTTTAGAATTAGAAGGGCCAAAATTTCAAAGCTACAACAAAAGAAAGGTCGGCTAGCATAACAGTCTCCAAGTCAGGGTTTTAAAAGGTGTGTTTTTTTTGGGAAATTTGCATATCTTTTGAATAGAAGATCCAATTGGGGTGATTCAAAAAGTGGAATAAAGTGGGATAAAAGGATTATCACATAAAATGGGATAATATTAAGGTTTTTTAGGTGCAAACGTATTTCGACGTCTTTAAATGTAGGATATGTCGTTACTTGTCGTTACTTGTCGGCACTACAACCTGGGGATAGTGTGGTTCTTCCACGTACCTAGAGTATATCAGAAGGCCCCTTTCGAACGATTGCATATTAGAAAAAAATACCATGTATTTGAGCTCCCACATACCTGGGATATATTATGAGACCCCATAGAATATTGAGACCAACCGAGTAAACCATTTGGTTGTCTTGTTTCTATAGTACATTGAGAACATCACTTGGGGAGATCACTCTCTAGTACCTGGGTAGTCAGATAATACAACTAAGTGCATGGTCAAGCCTCCTTAGTTAGTTCCCTAAGATATTGGTTCGAGTACTATTGTTGGAGCCCACACATATATCAAAGAGATATAGCACCTAACACTCCCTTGTCTGTGAGGACCTCTGCCTAAGCCAATTAGGAATTCCTACCTTGCAGTGATACTTGACCAACATGCCACCAAAAAATGGAACTTATAAACCAAATAATCCCTTAGACAATCCTACTTGGACTCTTGATGAAGGTGAAGAAATGTGCAAGGACATAAATGATTTACAAAAGAAGGCAATAACAAAATATGAACTACAAAAGATGATGGATTCAACTGAAGCTAAGCTAGAAGCAATGATGGATACTAAGATGGATGGCTTAAAAGGGGAGATCATGGAAGGGTTGAAAAAGTTGATAATAGAGAGGCTATTTGAGAGTGACAATGTATCCCATTAAATTCATGATGAGGACACAAGGAAGATGAATCAAGATTGGAGAAACTACAACTTTGGGTTGAAGACCAACCGCTTTCCTAAGATCAATATGAGGAAGTTTGATGACAAGGATCCAATCACATGGATACCCTAGATGGAGCAGTTCTTTGATCTACATGATGTGCCACACACACAAAAGGTACAAATTGTGTCCTTATATTTAGAACCTAATCAGTTTGTGTGGTATCGATGGCTTTGTTCTCGCAAATCACTTTTCACTTGGAAAATTTTCATGGAAGAAATGATAGAACACTATGAGGATACAAGGAGAAATACCTTCTTCAGGCAATTGATAAATCCCAAGTAAAAGGGTTCAGTTGTGGAACACATTGAGAACTTCCAAAGATTGAATATAAATGTAACAGATATTCCAAATGAGCACTTGATTGATATCTTCATAAGAACTTTAAATGATAACATTCAACACGAGGTTCTCCTTTGGGAACCCAAATCATTGGAGAATGCGTTAAGGGTGGCGAGAAATGTTGAATGTAAAAATATGGCTATGGCTACTATAAGGACCACCCCTAACATCTATCGAGAAAATAATGTTCCTTATTCTAAACCTCCTCAACCTACAAGGTTGACACCTCAACAATTGGAGGAAAGAAAAGAAAAATGTTTATGCTTTAATTGTGACAGTAAGTACAGTAAGGGACATAAGTGTGGTGAGAAGAAATTAGTCTACATAGATTGTGACAAGGAAGAATAACAATAACAAGAACAAGTACCATCTCGAGATGAATATGTAGAAGAGATTTCTTCTGAAGAGATGAATCCCACCATATCATGTCATGCATTCGCTAGAATTAGCACTCCTCAAACCCTCAAGATCGAAGGATATATCAAAAATAAAAAGGTAATAGTGCTAATTGATTCTAGTAGTACTCATAATTTCATTCACTGTAAATTAGCCAAATCTCTCAATTAATTTATATATCCAATGCTAGAGTTTCAAGTAATGATTGAAAATGGAGGAACTATCAATTGCTTATGAAAATGACATAAGATCAATCTTACTATGGGGGAATATGTAATGAATAGTCCAATGCTTACTATACCCATGGGTGGTGCTGATCTCGTACTAGGGGTCCAATGGTTACAATCATTGGGAACAATGGCTTTTAATTTTCAAGAACTTTTCATGAAATTTTCATTGGAAGGAAAGGAATTTGAGTTAAGGGGTATCATAGGGAAAACTAGTAAGGTGTTAATCTCTAATGGAATGAAAAAATTATTGAAAAAGGGGCATCAGGGTGTAATTGTACAACTATGCTCACTAGATGTTCAAAAATCTAAGCCATTTATTCCCCTATATCTCCAAGGGATCATTGATAAGCATTCCAAAGTATTTGAAGATATTCCCAGAGGTCTTCCACCCACACACGATCATGATCATGCTATTTACTTAATTCCTGGGAGTGTTCTTCCTAACATCACGCCTTATAGATACCCTTATGCCTAGAAGAGTGAAATTGAGCGTATGGTTGAATAAATGTTAAAGTCTGGCATTATTAGACCTAACCAAAGTTCTTACTCGACACCAGTGGTAATGGTACTCAAGAAAGAGGGCTCATGGCGTATGCGTCCAAATTATAGAGAGCTCAAAAAGATCACCATTAAAGATACGTTTCCCATTCTTGTCATTAATGAATTGTTAGATGAACTACATGGAGCAATATACTTCACAAAGTTGGATCTTCGTTCAGGATATCATTACATTATAATGAAGGAAGAAGATATCTCAAAAACAACATTAAAAAAGCATGAAGGCCATTATGAATTTTTGGTCATTCCTTTTGGCTCTACGAATGCACCTTCCACATTCCAAGGGTCGATGAATTCCATTTTCAAGCCCTTCTTTCAAAAAATTGTGTTAGTATTTTTTGATGATATACTAATCTATAGAAAGTCTTGGGAAGATCATGTTCAACATGTTGACAGGGTGATACAACTACTAAATGAGCAACAACTATATGCCAAACCATACCAGCGTTAATGCACCGGATCCCATCAGAACTCCGCAGTTAAGCGCGCTTGGGCTAGAGTAGTACTGGGATGGGTGACCTCCCAGGAAGTTGTTACCTTTTCTTTCGAGACAACGAGCACATCCAAATATTTCTTTGGGGTGAAGGAGGTAGAGTATTTGGGTCATATTGTATGTCATGAAGGTGTCAAGGTAGACCCATGGACTGGCTGATTCTCAAAACATTGAAGAATCTTAGAGGATTTTTGGGTTTGACAGGTTACTACCTCCAGTTTGTTCAACACTATAGAAGAATAGAAACACCTTTAAGTTCATTAACTAAGAAGGATGCATTTTCATGGACTCCAAAGGAAAATCAAACTTTTTAAAAACTTAAAGAGGCAATGTGCAAAGCTCCTGTCTTGACCACACCAAACTTCACAAAAACCTTTACTATGGAATGTGATGCCTCGACAAATGACATTGGTGTTGTTCTAATGCAAGAAGGAAGGCCCCTTTCTTTTGAAAGTCGGACACTCAAGGGAAAGGACTTACACAAACCCATTTTTTTTTTATGAGAAGGAAATCACGGCAATACTAAATGCATTGAAGCAATGACACCATTACCTAATAGGTAGGCACTTCAAGGTCAAAATAGATCATGACAATGTTAAATGCTTCTTGGAACAAAGACTATCTTCAGAAGAGCAACACAAATGGGTGACCAAGATGTTGGGTTATGACTTTGAAATCATCTACAAGAAAGGGAAGAAAAATGTTGTGGCAGATGCACTCTCAAGAAAGGATGAGGATGTTGAGGCATTTCTCTGTGCTATCTCTATCATCCAACTTGATTGGATGACAAAAACAATGGATGAATTGAAGAGTGAAAAATAAGTGTTGACTCTCTTTCAAAGGTTGCAGTAGGATTCCAGTGCATCTGATACATTTACATGGAAAAATGATTCACTATGGTACAAAGATATCTTATATTTATGTAAGAACTCCCCACTCAAATAAAAGGTACTTTTGGAATTGCACATCTCTCCGATAGGAGGGAACTTAGGATTTTTGAAAACCTATCACAGGGTCAAGAGGGTTTTTTTGGGATGGCCGTAAAAATGATGTTCAAAGGTTTGTGGTATAATGTTTGGTTTGCCAACAAAATAAGGTGGAAACAATTAGTTCTCAAGGTATTTTACAACCATTATCCATTCCAAGTCAGTGCTGGGAGGAGGTTTCCATGGATTTCATCACAGGGTTACCAAAGTCTTAAGGAAAGAGTGTCATCATGGTGATTGTTGATAGACTTACCAATTACACACACTTTTGTGCACTCTCTCATCCTTTCAAGGCAAACATAATTTCTACCACATTCATGAAAGCCCAAATATTATTGTAAGTGACAGAGATCCCATCTTGACTCGACATTTTTGGACATAATTATTTTCTTGTTTGGGTACTCAATTGGCACATAGCTCATCTTATCATCCTCAATTTAATGGAAAAACTGAGATGGTGAAAAAATGTCTAGAAGGATACCTTCATTGCTTTGTCTCTGATAAAAAAACACAATGGTTCAAGTGGTTACCCTTAGAAGAATGGTGGTATAACACTTCCTTTCATACCACAACACAAATGACACCATTTATGACATTTTATGGATATCACCCACCGTCCATCACTTCTTCTCTAAAGTAAAAATATAAGGTTCAAGTAGTGGAATATCACATTGAGCATCAACAACAAGTTATCCAACTCTTAAAGGACAACATGACTGTGGCACATAATCTTAGAAACATCAAGTAAATCAACATCATAGTGAAAGAAGTTTTGAAGTAGGGGATTGCATATTTTTAAGACTACAACCATACAAACACATGTCCCTCAAGCAAGCTAAGAAGGATAATAAATTATCACCAAAGTATTATGGCCCTTATAAGGTGTTGCAAAAGATTGGTACTATGGCATACAAATTGGAGCTGCCTACATCTTCGCGAGTACACCCAATTTTCCATGTTTCATGATTAAAGAAGGTTATAGGTGACAAGATCCCAGTTCAAACTATATTGTTAGAACTTGAAGAGGAAGGAAAAATCATTATGGAGCATGAAGCTATCATTGACACAAGAATTCGCCAGCTGAGGAATAGATCAATATCAGAGCATCTCATTAAGTGAAAGAAACTACCTCTTGAAGATTCCACGTGGGAAGACAAATATTTTATACAGAAGCATCCAGAACTACTCAAGCATTGAGGACAACACTTGTTTGAAGGTGAGGGGCATGTTAATCCCTAAATCATGGCACATTACCCCTTAATTGGGGAATATTACATAAGTATTGCTATTTTATTTATGTTGGTTTGGGTCCATTAGTTGTAATTGTACCTCCTAGTCTCCTATATATACCAAGGAGACCTTTTCATTTGGAATCATCTTGTATTTGTGAATTCATGTGATGTATAAGGAGGTTTCCCCCTCGAAGAGGCTTATTATCTGAATTTCTCTCTTTTTCAAGGTGCAAAGTACTTATTCTGAGGTTTTTATGCTATTTTGATATTTGGTTCTTAGCATACGGTGCATGTCGAGAACCTTCCCATTAACACCTCCAGTTCACACTGGAGGTATTCTCGACATCACTTCCAGTGTGATCTTTTAAACCCCTTTGATCACATTAATTGTGTGTGTCATTATAGAATAGGTGCCTTTCCCTAACCATTCGACCATCATCTTTGTGACTAAGAAAAGCATCGAGAGTACAATTTTTAAGTCACCATGCGTGCGGAAGTTTGCACCTCTTGACCTAGTACTACCATATACATGCCTTATTTATACAAGTAAGCCTAAAACCCTTCTTGGAAATATTACATACATTTGTATATATGTTCCCAAGAGTTAATATTAGGGTTAGAGTTATTTTACTAGCCGAGGTTTCCATTCTGTCCAACCATCTCCTTGACTTCCCCTTCGCTGATTGGTATCCTTTTAGCCCATAATCCATGCCATATCCCAAATATTTAGTGTTGTTCCCTCTCCAAAATTAACCCTTCCCATCACTTTCTACATAATAGAACCATGTATCTAAATCACTTGACCTCTCTCTTGGATATTGAGTGACCTCCTATCGATTTTACTTAGGGTAATTTCTTGAGTTTTTATGTGCAGTAAGTGCATTGGTTTCAAGTTGTCACTTGTTAGTTTAAATCCATGGCACCTCTGTCGATTTAGGCATGCAATTGGGTAAACCCTCTTACCTCGACTTTGTTCCTCATAGGGTTTAAACTTGAGCCTGTACCCCTAGCCTCCTAGGTTTCCCATATGCAAGCTCTAAACTTGACCAAGAACCCATTTCTACAACTTAGCCAATTTTTTTCGGTTCTCTATGTATTTGGGAGAGGTTAGAAGCATTGTCTCTAGTCTCACAGGAAGATTTAGCAGGATTACATCCTATCCTTATCAAAGCACTTGACACTATTATCGCCAATAGAACCAAAATATTTCATGTTATTGTCTCTGGTCTGCACCAGAGAGATTGGAGAGATCTCCTTCGGTCGTCACTGGAGGAGTTAATATAATTGACTTCAGTCCACTCAGAGGACTTAACATTTTCATTGCTGGTGGAAATCAAAGCACTTTGTAGAAACGACACCAGTGGAAATTGAAACTCTTTACATGAATCACTCTTGTGTCCACTAGAATACTTTATAAGATCGTCACCAGTGCTAATTGTTGTATACTAGGGAAATTTATAACTTCGCCTTTGGTTCAACCCGAAGGATTTACACAAAATTCATAGATGTTTTTAAAGGTATTTATACAAACTTGTCCGATATAATCGAAACACTTTACATGAAATTCCAATACACATCGGAGCAGTTCCCATGAACTGCTCCAGTTTCAAACTTTCAACCATTAGCTATGATACTATATGATTAACCGGTTTGGAATTTTCAATTGGATTCCCACTGAGACTTTAAATTCCACAATTCCTGCCATCATATTATCATCTTCCGATGAAAATCTACCACCCAATATTTACATGAGAGAATATTCAAGTACTTAACACACAGATTAAATAAGCATATTTTTTTTCCATGCTTATATTTTAATTGACTACAACTCTTGATCTGATTACACTTATTTTTTCACCTTGCTTGTTTTTGGGATAATTTCTTTTATACGTTGCAAATTCATAAATGTCTCTAAGGAATAAGGTGAAAATCATAACACCTTCCACATAGGCCTCCGGAAGTGGTAACCAAGATGAAGACGAACCTAAAATCACAAGAGCAGTTTATGATGACACAATAAGAGCCTTGGAAAAGGGAGGAGACTTGCTCAAATGGGGCGATTTCTACCAAATGTTTAAAAATAAAAAAATTATCATCGATGTTGAAGACCAGGATGAGCTTAAAGTATTCAAAAATATTAGGAAATCGAGAATACACAGAGTAGCATCCCACTATGAAGTATTTCCCTGTGGAGATGTCATTGCTTGGATTCTCAAGAATGTAGACATGGAGAAAATGTACATATGCAACGCCAGGGGAGATCCTATAGCCTCATTCAAGTCCTTGGATCTAGAAAAATATTACCATCTAGAGAAAGGAACCTAGATGTTGGATGTAAAACTTCTTGGTGGATTCAAGCGTATGACCAAAGCCCTGTTCTGCATTTGGTACAAACTAGATAAACAATTTAAACTCAGGCCGACCGATGGATACCCCATAACTGCACTAAGGAAGTCATATCAATACATGGTGGCCATGCTTTATAGATTGTACAAAGAGCCAGACACCTCCAAATGTCCTCTGTCATATATGCCTTTGATTCACTACTATGTAGACAAAGGGTTGTCATTCAACTAGGATGACATTTTTTCAACAAACTTAACATATGTTATCACAGTCGTCAAGGGAGCCGAACCTGAAACATTTCCATATTTTCACATGTCATCGTATATTTTAGATATCATGTCCATGGTGCACCAATATCTGAAGATGTGTTGGGCATGGAAATCGACAGACCCGACCATCCACATATACTGCAAAGTGCTATGGGAGCACAAGTATAGGAAATGATACCACAAGATATGAAACTATTTCCTGGTCCTATTATAAGAGTTCATCTTTTGTGCACAATCCCCATGTATGACAGACAAGGCGCTTGCAGTGATCAAGAGGATAGGGGAATAATACTTTATGGAGCATGGAACATATATCAGAGTATACAGAGCCACCAAAGCCCCACACCCACTTCCCCGATTTGTCCTAGAAAAATTGGTACTCTAAGAAGTGGCTTATCAAACAATGATCAATGGAGCTGGGGAAATTCTCTATTGGGATAAGAAATCAATCTGGCCCCCACTCCCATTATGGATTAGATCATACTGATTTACAAACACCAAGCAGGCCCAAGATGAAGTGGATGTATTTCTTTCATATCATTTTGGAGAAGAAATATTAAGGAGGCATGACCCGAAGAAAGTTGTCAAAGAACACTTTAATAAGATTGGCATCCCATGGGAATAAGCTTTGACCACCTGGGAGGAAGAGTAAGTCCATTGTGGTGACAAAACATACTACGAAATCATTTCCAAAAGACAAGGCAAGCCGCTAGGAAGAATTGTAGATGAAAAAAGAACCCATGAGGAAGCTCAAAAGAAAGAAGAATAAAGGGTAGTAGTGAAATCATATGTTGCAACTACATCCCCTCACTCTGGTTTAGTGGAGGAAGAAATACTAGCAACAAAGAAAAAGAGGAGGAAGAAAAAAAAGATCCATAATAAGAAGGAAGATGTTGCACAGATGAAAAGGAAAACTGAGGAGGCTAAAGTTAAGGAAAAAGTTGAAGCAACAACAACAACAACACCTAAGGAGTAAGTTGAGGCAAAGGTAGCTGCTAATAAAGAAGATGAATAGAAGGAAAAAGTTGAAAGATCTGCCTCAACAACAGAAGAAACACTGAAAGCAACAAATGAGGCTGCATAAAAGGAAGTTGAGGAGGAGAAACAAAATAAGGATGAAGAATATTATAACAAAGACACATCTTCGATGGACAACAACATCCCAGAGATATCGATAGGAGCTACCAACAATCACACCCAGTTTGGTGGGTTAGAATTGGGTCTCTGCACCCCATTCAAACCAAGTAAAGTGGCCAATATTTAAAAGTTTAAATACGACAAGGCCACATGAAAGATTGTACAACAACAAGTGAAGCAAGTAACCGCCTCGAGAGGAAATCCACTTTCCTTCCTAAAAAATACCCTAGTGATAGGAAAGGTCAATGAAGATTCATTGTCCATAGCATCTATTGGCACAACATTCTCCAACGCAACAGAACAAAATATAAAAAAAATGTTTTGTCAAAACCAAGAACAGGAGGTTAGGATTAAAGAGTTGGAAGCAACTCTGATGCTCAATAAAGGAGGAGGGAAACTTTCCATAGTTCAAGGAGTGTGCAGAAAAAGTCAGGATGGAGATAAAGGAGGCCATTACGGATATGTACACCCATCTACATGTTTTTCAACAATTGGTTGCCAACATAATGGAGAAACACAAACATGTACAAGTGAAGAACATCAACCTGGCCATTATCAGAGAGGGTATGAATGAGATCAAACAATGGGTTGTTGAGAATCCAAATGGTCCACCTGAACTTCCTTGCCCCTATGAAATAGAAAGAAAGATTGACTTTGCCTCTCTCGATCGATGTTAACAAGCAAGACAAAGAGCATAAAAATAAATGATTAGTTTGCTTGAAATATGGCATCAAATTCATAAAGAAGCCAAAGTTTAAATACAAAAATTTCACCTCCCTCCTATTGAAGAAATCAGAAAGGACATCTCAATGGAAAAAATGCTCAAGAAAATACAACAAAGGACAAGTATGAGGTGGGGAGTAACAGAAACAACCACAAAGGTGTCGAAGGAGATAATGGAGAAACACCTTGTTCAACGAACTAAAGTGCACACCATGATTCAATAATTCATGGCCAAGCTGACCAAAGATATGAGGACCCTTTCAGACAAAATAACTACACATGAGGCCGCTCTTTAAGAGCTTCTTTATCATAGGATTTTTTCGCTCGATAACCAATATGAATTTTAGGAAACATGTGTTTGAGACAATTGTTGATTAAGGTTGGTTGTCATTGATGTCAACCCTTGAAGAAAGACCCGTAGCACAAAGTTTTGGGTAATGGAACCAATGTTGTTTGATGTAAATACGACTCATTATTGTTTTGTCATTGTTGATAAGAAGTAAATATGGATGAACTCCATAGTGGTCCCCTTATGGTGAAAGCCCTCATGGGAAGACGCATTGTGGAGTAAGAGAACCCATGATTAATTGTGGAATAATGAGATGAAGGAAAGTGAATTTGTTAGGGAAAATATCATAGATGGATAGTGCTTGTCATGTCATTTCCAGTGGTATGTGGAACGCCACATAATTCCTCACGGTTAGACAATTATGGCCATGAGAAGTTGGAGACCCTAGGTTTGGGTAATGGACCCAAGTTTGTTTGATGGGTAATGGTATGAGTTATGATATGTTTTCAGATAATACTATTCTACATGGATAGTACATTTCATGCCATTTTTTTTGGTATGTAGAACGTCACATAACTCCTCAAGGTTTGAGAGTTATGGCCTTACGAAGTTGGAGGACCCTCATATGTCATTTAGAAGCCCCAAAAGGTCAAAGTAATCAAAGTGGTTTAAGAGATTTTAAAAGGTAAATAATAAAGTGAAGTGATGAGTGTATTATAATTCAAAG
>ML779354.1:1028297-1051333 GCA_009831015.1 Picea engelmannii
TCTCCAAGTGGGAGATTGTTGGTTGTGGAGCCTGATTATCTTCCTGATTCAGAGGTCCTTGCTTTCATCCATGTTTATACCCCATGAAGTATTTACACCCCAGAAGTATGTACACTCTTCCACGCGGGGGAGTGCAGAGGGGGGGTACCCCCTCTGCGGGGTCCGGGGGGCCTATCCCCCTCGCTGGGGGGTCTGGGGGCAAGCGGGCCCCCAGCGGGGATAAAATATTTCCTTGTAAAAGTATATTGTAATTTCATTGTAAATCTGGACCGTTCATTATAAGGTCACAGATCTAACGGTAGAGATTATGTTAGGGTTTTTTGCCCTAGAAGGCAACCCTCTTTTATGAGGGAAATGTATTGCGGCTATGTATGGTGGTGAATATTGTATTCTGAGAGAGGAGACTGTGAGAGAAATAAGAGGAAGTTACAACGGGTTTTGCTGTAGGTTTTATCCCTTCATTTGCTGGATAATAATAAAGGAAGGACCTGGCAATTTCTCTAGTGGATGTAGCCCACACTGGGTGAACCATGTAAATCTGTGTCTCTCTTGTATTGTGTGTGTTTTGTGTTTTTTTTCTGCATTTGTTTTATTTTATTGCTCCACGTTTCTGTTTTTCTAACAAGAAGAAAATACAAGCCTATACTAATATCTTTTTCTTTTTCAAATATAAATGCAAAACAATGCAACAGAAAAAAAGAGACCTAACTAACAACAAACTAGGTTTTTTTGTTTTCTTCTTCTTTATACTAGAGAAAAAATAACAAAAGATGCTAAAGGAAATAAATTTTTTGGTTTTATGTTTTATATTTGAAAAACAAAGGAAAACACAAAATAAAAGCAGTGAACTCAGATACAAACTCAGGTTTCAAATATGATCACAACAACATCAAGAACCAAGACCCTAAGAACAAGACTTGTCTTATAGTTATGCAATCCAATAAAAAACTTAAATAAACCAAGGAAGCATAAAAAAAACTTTGTTTTATTCTTAAATTTAAGACTTTAATAACCATATATAGCCAACAAAAAGTTTCAAGAACAAACTCCCAAAAAATGACCTCCAAAAAATCGAAAACATGGCTTAAAAAAGATGAAAAATCACTTTCCAAGAGGCATACACCCATTTTATCATTGTAGGGAGCATATATAATATCTCATACACCCATAATACTTCTATAGAGAGCATATGTGCACACCCTAGCCTTCTACAAGGTGCATATATGACCCATAATTCCAAAAAAACACTTAAGCGGTTGTACCCACCTAAGCCTTTTTCAGGGAGCGTATGTACGCGCTTTACATTTAGATAGGAGACATATGTATGCTTCTATAATCAAAGCATAAAGAATATACACCCTAAGATCCCAATAAAAACTTGGAAAAACCTAGGTCTAAAGCCTAAAACTGAAGGCTATTCTTCTGAAAATGCTAGTTGACAAAGCTAAGACAAAAAGAAAGCCAAAATTCAAGAGAAAACAAAGTGAAAGTCCCTAAATCTAACCAAAAAAGGAGACCATCCCCAGTATCGTTGCCAATTTTGCTACGGAGAAATTTCTTCTATGGCTATGGGTTAAAGCCACAACAAAGTGATAACCTTCAAATAGTGAACTCAATCCCATAATTGCAATGAATACATCTTATAACTAACTAACTAACTAATAGTCAAAGAGAGAGAATCATACTAGTTTCCCAACATTCAATGGCAATTCCATGGTTGAAAACTTTCACTTCAATGTTCCTTCCCAACAGTTCCTTTGATCACGTGTAAACAATCAAGTTGACAACTAACTACAAGGAGGTAGTTACAAGATAACTAACTCTCATAAAAGATGATTGGAAGTAAAGCAATTAGTTTTTTAGGAAGTTGAATGCTTAAACATAAACACCATACTCTAAAACACAAATAATTGACGGGAAAGAGGTCTCTTTATCAATGGAAAACAAGACAAAGGTATTTATCACATGTATCTATAGTGACACTGCTATGGAACTAGACTTCAGGTCCCTCCACCCAGACCACCAACAATGAATAGTACTTTCAACTCCAATGCTCGAGCAAGTCCAGAGAAGAGGAATGAAATATTCTTGACAAGATATGAGGAGCAAGTAAGGATGGAAACTGGGATTTCCAGGTCGGAAGGAAGAAATCAACAACAAGGGACAAGGGGCTCGTAGACAGGACAAGAAAATTCCAGAATTATGATGCTTCAAGTATGAGTTCTTCTCCTCTATCCTTAGGTTAAGTATACCCTCTCCAAGTGGTTGGAATGGTTACAAACAATTGTATACAAGAAATAGGGGGTCAGGGACCGGGTGAACCCGTGAAACCCACCCAAAAATATGTAAAATATTATTTTTTTGAGCCAAATTAAGGTTTATGTTGTCACTCAGAACTGAAAAGGGTTGCGGCAAATCAATCTCGAGGCAACCTCGAACCACTTTGGATTGGAAGTTGCCCCTTCCAACCCAAGAGGGATCTCTCGAACAATGTCACAATAGGAATTTAAGTAAGCGTGAAATGGTGGGCAGATTTATGGGTAAATGATGGTCTTGGATTCTTAGAGTTTGGGGGTTAAACCAGGGAAATGGTCCATTGGGCATGGAGTCAAATGAAAACCGAAGAAAGGAGATAATAGCAGTGATCAAATAACTTGCGGAAAGTGAGGCAAAGTAAGTATATCTTTCAGCGTTTTGATAATCGTGATGTGGTAGCAGAAGAAGGAAAGGGAAGGCTGATGTAGCAGAGAATATATGTAGAAGTACGGAAGTGTAGACTGGTCTTAAACCCGCTGATAGCTGGTGCAAAGGAAAGACAACAAACAATTACAGAAAACCATAATCCATTTGCTATAGTAGTGGTCGTACTAAAGTCTAACGAAGCACATCAGTTAGAAGAAAACAAAATTGTAATGCAGTTGTGACAGAATAAGGAAGAAATAAACAATATGGTAAAGACAATATCAACTGTGAGTAAGGAACATATAAAATGAAATCCAAACAGATTTAACACAGCTGAAAAGAAGAAGAACATACTGAAAGAAATCGACCATGATGAATCTCACAGTCACAAGTAAAAAAACATCTTTATTTCTCAAATCTTGGCTTACAAATTAACTCAGCATTACACAAGGAACCCCTCTTCACAAGAGGTTTTCCCCCAGTGCTGCACTCACGCCCCCTTTTTTTTGTTACATCTAACAATTATTTAACTCCTCCCCTCTAGCGATTTGTTACCTCACTAATACCTGAGCGTTTGCAAGAAATGATCTAGAGGAAATTGTTGTTTGTTTCTAGAAATGTGAAATGCTTCACCTTCATGGAATCTGTGGCTGCCAGATGCTTTGCCAGTGTTTTGAATCATCTGACAAGTGGTTAGGGATTTCTGCGTTACACCTTCAACGTATTTCCAGGAAACCTGCCCGAACTCATGGTGCTCGCTGGATTTCTCTTTTGTATTATATGCGTAGAATTTTAAATTGTTGAATTGATCTGATGCCCAGGATATTATATCGCCGTTTATTGTCAATTTGATGCGACTGTATTTCAAAAGTTGCCATGTACTCTTGTCCTTCCAGATGCCGTCTTCCCATCCTGGGCATCCATTTACCCTTATTTCTTCAAGAATACTAGTCGGCCTCTGTAATTCTTTGGTAATATCTCTCAACTTATAACAGTGTTTCATTTGCAAACACTTCAACAGTGGCAATGCTCCATCCTGCAATGAGGGGAAGTTTTCCATTTTGTTAAAACGTTTGATGACAAAGTTTTCGAGCTTTGGAAATGCCCCACCATTTCCAAAGTCCTGTGGAAATTCAATGCACTGGTCATTGTCGTTGCTCGACAATTTTAGCTTTCTCAAATTAGGAACATTTTCGAGCCCTATATAATCTGGAGTTGAACCGTTATCCCCATATAACTCCAGCTCCATGAGGTTCTCAAGCCGAAATATCCAGTCCTGCATTACGCAATTCTTTAGATGAAGAATTTCAAGGTGGCGCATGACTTCAATGTCCTTCGGAAGTTGGAGGATGCCGCGAGAACATTCAGAAGAATCAACTTATTTGAATGACAGGGCCCGCATATTTTTCATGCTCGCAAAAGTCCCCTCCTCTAGTAGAATAATACCCTCTGATTCAAGTGTTAATGAAAGGTGTCACAGGAGGGTCAATCCTTTCAGGTCCCACCATTGCAAAGCCTTGGCATTTGCTGCCTTTCCCCTTTTCAATAGAACGCTCAATTGGAAGGACTTTGCAGTGGGTGCCTTTTCACTTTTGAATACAACGCCTTTCAACGTGTGTAAATAGATGAGCTTTGATATTCCCACAAGAAGCGACTATAAATTGCCAGAGCCCTTCACATTCAAATGTAGCATAGTTTTATGCTCACCTATTCCCAAATGCATCTCCCTGAGGTCTTCGCACTAAATAACATCCATAAACTGGAGGCTTCTCTATCTTTGTCCGGGATAAATTTAGGAGATTTAGATGCTTTAAATGCCCGACAGTTTCGGGCAATAACTTAATGGACGTGTCGCTTAAATCTAGTACAGAGAGATATTTCATATCATAAAAAAAAACTTGGGGAAATTTGTTCAATACTGACATTATTACATAGCATTAGAGTGCGAAGCCCTGGACAGTTGATGGGTTGCAAGATTGTTGATATGTTGTTTTTAATCATTGAAATTCTACGGAGGCCCACTGACTCGCCCACGGGAAATTCTTTCAATTCGTTTTTGGGCTTTGACAAACATTTAGTTTTCTTGTGGGTTTCTGAATGAGCTAACTCAAGCAGTAGATCATGCATTTTGCAACACTTTACTCGTCCATCCCCACCAACCTTCGAAACTTCCAGCAGGCATCGATCAATAAGTTCGTCAATGTAGGAGAGACCTACATCGTATGGATTTTCTGAGAGAAGTCCAAACTTGGTCGCTCATTGCTGCTGCTTCATTTAAACATTTCAGGATCGATTCACAATCATTAGGAAGCCTTCTTACTCTTACCATAGACGCTCCTATTGTTTTTGTATATTGACGTGCCACAAATGTTTTCCAAAGAAGACTCAAACTCTGTAAGCTGCTCTTCTGATAAGTCATGTTGAGGAGGTATTGATTTCCAGCCAATCAAGGGTGTCTTATCCCTTTCTTTTATGATCATGTAAGCCATTAATCTTCACAACAATAATTGTAATGTCATCAGTATGAGTTTCATTCTGCAACCACAACTGCTATGATTCTGTAACAACTGCTGCACAGGCATCATGTGGATCCTTAAACTTAGCAACCTCATTTCTTTTGTAATTCTTATGCAGAAAGGAGGGGGGTCTTTGAATCGCGCGACCAACATCTTTGAGATTTGAAATACTGATATCCATCATGCCTGCCAATCTGCAGAAGGATCCCGCTCATAATGCAGGGATTTAGCTTGGAGACGATTTGGGCAAAAGTGCCCGAGTTAAATCAGAAATTTTCAATATCTTCTACAACAGTTTACATGCCCTTCAAAGGAGAAACATGCAGATGCACGCACCTTGCATAGCTGGTAGGGCGCGTATATGCCAAAAAATTGTGTTTTTTGATGAATCCATAGGAGGGAAAAGGGGATTAAGGTCTGTAAGTGGGAAAAGGAAAGACCACCATGTGATCAAGGCATATGTGGAGGCAATTTATGTTATACAACATTCATGTGATATATCAAAATTGTTGGGTATGTGTTATATTCTTTGCATGTGTGTGTGGGAATGTTAGATATGATAATTGTGTCTGACAATCCCTCGTACTAGTTCACTGTTTGTGCTGTGTGCATCGGGTGCTTTCCTAGGGGGTCCCAGGAGGGGCAGGTATGCCCCAATTTTTTTTTTGGGCAGTTTTTGCTATTTTTAGCGGTTTACTAAAAATAATCTCGGTTTTAGGGATTAGGGTTTTGGTATCTACGGAATACCTAAAAACATTGTATATATTGTATAGTGAATGGTGAAATTGGACATAATGAATATAAGAAAGGTTTTCCTGGTTGAGGGTTTCCGGTATAAATCTCTGTGTACTATGTGAATGAGTCATTGATTAATTTCTATTTTGCTTAAGAATCTATATGCATTGCTTTACTTCACAGGTTTAAAACTTACAAAAATATGCAAGGATGCAATACGAAAACACAAATCTAAATGTTTTAGTGCAAAACAAAATTAATACCAAATAGCAACTCTATGTTCCAATAAGCAAAAAATATTTTTTTGTCAAATTTGAGATTTAGGATATTATCAAGGACTGATTGTCAAGTGAATCACCTCACAAAAAAAGGGGAACTACCATTGTATATGATAGTATGAAGTCCACTTGTAATATTTGATCAAATAGAAGATTCAACCTAGGAAACACCAAAATTAGTCGAAAGTAAAGCTAGCATTGCTTCATACATTAGCCACCAAAAATTCTTGAAGCTAATTAACATCCAGGGTAGGAGTGGAGCTATTCCAAATTTAAAATAAGATAGGATTCTTCCGTAGGTGAAAACTTTGTAAACATATGAAAGACCGGATGAAAATGACAACCCTTTGAAAGTTTTACGAATATGTGGAGAGACAACTTCACCTAAGTTTACAATATTGGTTCTTAGGATAGAAATATCAGTCTTTGAATATTGTGAGAGAGAATCAAATGGCTAGCATCCAGTGGGTGACTTTGATGAATCATGTCCATATAGTTTAAACCATATTCCAGAAGGAAATTTGTTTAGATGGATAACCTAGATGGTTATTTCACTGTATGGAAAAGCATGATCGGTATAAAAAAATTAGAAACGAATTCACATACTAAATTGACTTTAGTATTTAGAATTGTGAAAAAAATATAGAATACTAATATTTCCAAAAGCAACAACAAAAGTGGTGTAAAAACAAGTGATTCGACAACACGGTTCTCCACACTATAATCATTACTGTATGATTTTAGTTGACTGCTACTCTTTGCATGAGTTTGTTAATGTTCTTTATGGAATTGAATAGGATTATCAATTTATATGCTACATTCTTTTATACTATACACCTAGTCACTATCAAACCAATTGTTCGATTCCTTGTTAAAGGGGGTTGTTGTTATTTAGATATTTGTGATCGTAATAAGCTCTTTCAAATCAAGTTTTGAACACTGCACTCGTTAGATAAGGCCGTATTTTGTAGTATGATGGAGATATAGAAGGTGATATGGCTTGGGACAACAATACTAGCAATGTGCATCATAACATCTTGTGAAATAACCTTAGCTACCTATTGATCAAGACAATTACAATGATATAGAAAACACCAAAGTCTAGTTGGATTTCCAACTCTTTGATAAAGACACAGGAAAAATTAATCTCCTAAAGCCTCATAGTCCAAGGAAAGGGTGAAGTCGATTGGGATTGCATAGGTGTACGTATTAATGAAATCAAAACTTCAACTTCATCTCACCTCTCCCTTAGAAACAAGGTTGTGAAAGTGGAGAATGTAGCATAGGAGTACCCATTTCTCATTGTTTTTTTTTTTAATATTTATTTTTCACTTTAGAGCTATAGAAGAAACCACCATGATGCATTTATTGGCTGATATTTTTTAAGGATTGGAACCTTTGCATTGATTGGAAGTAATCAAAAGGCACTAATTAATATGAGATTGATGAGTGAAATGCAACTCTTGGGAAATAAACCACAACAGAGGAACATGTTGTAGAAATCACAAAAGGGAAGCACTGTAACTCTAAATATGATTATCCTTTCGAGTAATATTTCAAACAAATAATAAATTAGAGAACGATTTTAAAAAATATCTACAAAACATGATGCAACAAATGTAAAGAACATGCCCTTCTAAAACCTAAAGTGTTGTAGGGAGATTCCAATTTATGAATAGAAAATAACATTAAAGAAGACCAGACTTCATTAGGATTTTATTCTTATGAAATAGAGGATGTGGTTGAACTGATTAATCTTGGAAAATCAGATTTAACATTCTTCTTCTCTATCTTCTTTAATAGATGCTCTCTTGTCTTTAAGGTTGCCTTATTTTTGGGCTATGGGTTAGTTGTTTTAGTAGTCGCATGAGAAATGCCAGTAGGTTTGGTCGGTAGAGTAATTGTTTTAGCTTTGCCAATAGGCTTGGCATATCTAAACAATGTAGTTGGAGTAACTACGAGTTGTGGTTTCTTGTCTGAAAAAGGTTTAGACAACATATTTTTTATTTTTTATTTTTCAGGTGTGGTCAATTCCTTTGGAGAAATTTTGGAAGAATGATCAACTAGAGTGGAATAAGACCCTTCTAGAGAATTATGTCTATGAATGCTTCTAGGGGTATTGTAAGCGAGGACTGTAGATTTTGAGGGAGCCCAACTTGTTTTGTTTGAAACTTTAACATGAGTATGAGTGTTCTTAGAGGCATATGAGGACTCAAAATGTGCTTTCACTGCATATTTACATGAATCACCATAGGAACTAGTAAATGACACGAAATAATGAGGGATGTGTTTGGAAGCCTCAACCCTTGAGACGATACTTCTAACCTCTTTGATAGAACTATTATCAATATTTTCTAATTTCTCCATGTCATTAGAAATATTTTGAATACTAGTTTCGGGACCTATGAACAAAACCTTTTAGGAATTAGCAATAATGGGCTTGTTCTTGTGATCTTTGGGATTACCTCCCACCGGGGAATTTTCAGTTTCTTTCTCTTCTTCGGAGGACTTTCCAGTCATATGTTTTTGAGTCCCAATAAATTTTTCATTATCTATTCCCTCATGGATTATCATTTCAAAAAAATCACAAGAGTAAACGATCTCTTTATAGGACAAAACAACTTGTTCTCGCCAATAGAAAATTCAACAAAGGAAACTATTACATATGTAGTTTCTTGACCTCAAAATCAATGTGGACAATGTGAATTTACAAATTTATTTCTTACTAAAATTCTCATACAAGTTACAACCAAACACAATTCCAAAGGTTCTATGAAAATGTAAGATATGAATTTGGAAAATTGGTGGAAGAAAGACAAGAGCATCAACTGCCTTTTGTCAAAGTTACCCCTTCTGATGATAATGAAATGGGTATGATAGATTTTATTGAAATTCTAAGATGGAAACAACAAAAAATATTTTCCTCTTCATTTGAACTCCTAGAGTCATCAAAATTGTGTAAATTGATGAAATACTACAACAAAGATTATCTCATAATTTGAACACTACCATTTAGATTTGATGCAAATTTTGAAGTCACAATGAATAAGACTTCTGAAATATACCTATTACTTATTGAAGTCCCATGCATTGCCATTGCAGTATCAAGGGAAAGCTATGAATTTATTTTTATATTCCATCCTCTAAACCCAAAGGTAGTATTACCAACCTCTTATGAATTTGATTCTGACTCTGAGTCAACTCCCTTGTTTGATTCTACTTTTTGAAGCAAGTTATGTCAACCTCTCCAAGATCGACTCAACTTTGAATCATACTATTATTTATTTATGTCTTTGAGCCCATACAACCCCAATGTTGTAACTTTTCTCTTATACCGATTTGTAACTTACTACTCAACCATACATGGTTTAATGGTCTAATATCGATTCAAGAGTGGCATTTTTTTTTTAACTTTTTAAACACGACAATTCCTTTAGGGAATTTTTTGTTACAACTAAACACATCCTTTTCTATTATAAGAAAAGTAATATCTACATTACTAAGAGGGTATCATCAAAACTACCTCTTCTATTGACTATTTATCAACATTCTTACACAAGCATAATTCCATTACTCTTGAGTTTATCTCAACATGCATATATCTCATTAATGAGTGATGAATGTTTTCATAGATACATAGTTACTTTAATACCCCATTTCCCCCCCTCGAATATAGATGTAAATGTAATGAATAGATGAATATAAGACAAAGATGATACGTAAACTATCATTGTACATTTGATTATAATATGAATCCCTAATTGTTGCAAAACAAGAAGGATGAAAAAAATGGGGGGCTATGATTCCACAAGTGGGGGAAGTGAAATGGGGCTAAGGAGAGAGGACCTCATTGACTAAAAACCTTATTTAGTGTTACATCCTAAAATTTTCAACCTTTGATAATTAATCCTTGATTATTAAACTTGATGTAATTTTTCCTAAGCTTGGGATTAGAGGTGATATGTGGACTCCTCATCAAGACTAAGAGATGAGGGATTGACATGCAAATATAAAGTTGGGAATTTGAGCATGTTGGTTTTTATGATGATGATTATTATTGTGATGGTATGAATCATGGTAGGAGTGTGATGGTACTATGGTACTTTGTAGTGTACTTTCATGCAATCTTATGTTATTTCCCATGATATTTGTAGTGATGTTTTGTGCTACTGTGAGAGGGAAACCTGACTTATAACTGACAATACCTAGAGTCCTTGCAGAGAGATTCCCTAGCCAACTTGTGCTGAAACAATCGAAAGGAATTGGGATAGCTTGAGGGGCTATGTATCAAATAAGCCAATCCCATTCCCGACATTGTGCAAGTCGAGGGGGGAGAGTGCTAGTTGATTGGGATAGTTGTAGAGGGGTTTCTTTCCTATGAGAGTTTTCTGGGTTGTGGGTTGAGTATGAGGAATTGGAACCAAACGTTGGGACTTCACCCTTATGGATTCATAAACTCATCTTAGGGGTGGCCTTACTAATTGAAAGATTAAGTGTGACAAAGATCCTACAACTGGAAGGAACATCTTTCATTTGTAGCCAGTTGGAAGATTATTTTCCCAGAAAGATAAGTAATTTTACTATGATATGAAATGCCATGTTTTTATTTTTTTGTTCTACATTTTGTTATTTTCTAGTTTGTCCAGTTCTATGTGTATGGATTTATTTTTCATAATTATGGATGAAAGCATTGTAGGACTGCATTCATGTTTTAATATTGAATTGAAAAATAAAGTTGTTGTAGCTTTGCTTCTGCTATTGAATTCTATTAATGTTTTAAGATTGAATTGAATAATAAAGTTGTTGTAGCTTTTCTTCCGTTATTGAAGTCTAGAGTCAACAAAAGAAAACAATTTTAGTATTAGAAAGAAAAATTTATAGTGTTTTTTAGGCACATAGCCTCAATAATGTGCAAGGTTTATTGGGTATGTGATATAGTTACTAACATAGAGTAATATTGTTTTTGTCAAACATATTGTCTACATTGATCTTTAATACTAATGAATAAGGTATTCTGACATTCCATAATCACTTAAGTGTTTGGGTGTGAAAGCATAAATTTATGGGTTTGCTTCTACGAGTGGATCACTAGCACCGAAAATCATCTTTACATCAGATGGTTTGGTGCCTTGATGATCCCTACCCTATTGAACACAACCTCTACATTTATTATTTCTTTTATCACATCTCCTTTGGTAGATGGTATTTGTGAGTTTGTTTTTGGTTCTCTTCTTTGTGGAAACAATATTATCTATGGTTCCATTATTCCTACCTATAGAACTATCTATTAGTACTTCTATCCCATTTGAGAAGTAACTTCCATCGATGTTATACAACGAGGGTACTTACAAGCTAATTGTTCTACACTTCCTACTTGGCCTAGCTTTCTATCATATTAGAGTAATTTTGGGTTTAAAATGGGCCTGCTAAGGAAAATATTAAAAGAGCAAAAGCATATGCCACATCTCATTAAGCTAGAGGTGTTATTTAGTGATAGTTAATCTATATTGTTTCATTAATGATAGTTAGCAAGTGAATTGGACTAATGTATAATTAAGAGATGAAAGTAGAAAATAATAGTAAACTTTTTAGATTATTGTACACACAATAAATGAAGTGATAACAAAAAAATTAGATTTATATTGTATTTTATTTAAAATGATACATAATTGATCAAATATACTATTACCATTTTTATACACTTAATAATAAATTTAAAATTCAAAAAATAAAATTTTAATTAAATAATATAATTATAATAATAGTAAATATTAAGAAAATAATATTATATATACTTCTTATAAATATTTTATATAATAAATAAATCGGGAAAATTTTAGAGGCTAAATTTCGTAAATGGGCTAATTTTCCATGTTTTTTTCCCAAAAAAAGATTCGCCAATTTCCATTTTTTCTAAAAAAGATTTGCCCAAATTCTATAGGATAGAATTATTTTACCTTAAAAATCACCAATATTTTATATAAACTATAATATACATTTTACATTTTGTATATTAAGGCCTAGTAAGATTCGCCAAGGTTTCTACATTTTAAAATAAATTTCCATTCTTAAAATCATCCTTTAATAATTCATTATTATATATAATATAATTGATTAACTATTAGATAATATATATCACATATAGTATACTATATAATAATATAGTATAGTCTAGGTGGGCCTAATGGTTAAGAACAATTGTTTCCTCCTAGAAGGTCACATGTTCAAATCTAGAGGGGGGTAGCGTATGTACATCTCCACAGACTTTAGCATTCCAATTGTTGTGTGGAGGGGCTCATTTGTCCCACAAACAAGGGGGTCTCATACACAAATTTGGTGTTTGGATTAGTTGTGACCTTAAAATTAGATTATTATTATTATTATTATTATTATTATTATTATTATTGTACTATGTTATATATTATATAACTCCTTAGTTGTAGCAGTAAACCCATGGATACTTCTACTCATTTTAAGGATAGTACTTACAGTAAACCCCAGAATATTTAGGGAACAAAATCGGTCAATAAAAAGGTTCAAAGACATTACATCATATACTCAGTAAGAACTCAATATGTCACTTGCGGTAATTGAACCTAGGTTTTAAGGATAAAAATCATTCCTCTCAACCATGTGAGATAAACCCAATTGAAAATATATCATATATTAGTTATAACATGTTAGCTTGAGTGGGTCTAATGGTTAAGAACATGTGTTTTCTCCTAGGAGGTCACATGTTCAAATCTAGAAGAGGTAGGGTAAGTACACCTCCGTAGACTTTAGCACTCAAATCCCTGTGTGGAGGGGGTTCCTTGTCCCACAAACAAGGGGGTCTCATACACAAATTTTGTGTCTAGCTTAATAATTGATGAATAATTAATTAATAATACACTATATATTATATTACAGGTAATATATAATATATTGTAACACACCCACAATGGGGCATAATTTTTTTTCTCTTTTCTTAAAGGATAGATTCTCCATCCATGGTTTCTAATTTGGAAAGTCAGGGAACTAGCTCGACTTCCCAGTCAAGGATCTCTGATTCTGGAGACAAATGACTCTTTGAGACCTTGATGGTCTCGTTCTATAATAAAACATAAACCCTTTTGACTTCCTAGTGAAGGTCTAATGGTACCTGTGACCTTCCCTTCGCGCTTGCAGAATCTCTAAGTTTGGGTGCTAGCCCCTCCTTGAGGTGACCTTGGGCGATAACATCACACAAAAACAAAATTGTGGGCCGACGAAAGGAGGTTTGAAACCAAACTACCTTTCGGTCCGCAATTCTCCTCGAGCCTCCACGTGTCCTTTCTTCAAAACCATGGTTTGGATTACGGCATACCCACTGGTACTTCGAGCTAACATTCTGTAGTTAGACCATGCTCCCATTCATGGGAGTGGTTGATAATTCAACCACTGGTCCTTTCTTCATTAACTGGTTTCTCTCCTTGGGATCCGAAGGAGATTTATTATCCCCATCAAGGGAAATTTGGGGTTATTTGATATAATGAACCCTCTCTTATAGTTTTCACATTATTTTCTCTAGTGATATCATGGCCATTACTTTCAAGGCTTCACCCCCACAGTCAGTTATTAGAAACTCAAACAATAATACATCTACACTGTCCACATGCCTTAGCATGGTAATCATATTTTATGATTAATTACAAGCTGGGGAAAACATGGGTGTTACAATTCCCTCCCCCTTAAAGGAACACCGTCCTCGATGTTCTTTCTCAAAAACACTTGTCATGCCTTTCTCATTCAGTTGTTTTCGAAATCTTGATCCCTCTTCCTTGGTCGGGTCCTTTTTCAGACCTTAAATATTGGTCACCTGCTTTCAATAATTCTTGGACAACAAGCACGTTAATCATGGTCTTATGTGAAAACATTGCACAAAATTTCTAGGAAAATTTCATAATCTTAGCACAATAATTATCTGTGTAGTTTGTGGATTTGTATCCACACGGTTGTTTTGTTATCTAGACTCATTATTTTTCCTTGACATACCCACTGGGTGCATGATCCCCATCAATAGTTTACAAGAACTATCAAGGTTTCATCTTCCTTGCGGTCACTCACCCTACAGGCCCAAGCTCATGCATCCCCTTCTCTACTATACAATCTCTCGGGTGATCCATCTTTCCTTGCCAAGGTTTACTCGCACAGGAAGAACTACCCATCGTGTGCATAATCCAAATCAATAGTTTACACAAACTATTAAGGTATCCTCTTCCTTACGGTCAGTCACCCTCCAAGCCGAGTCTCAGGCATCCCCTTCTCTACTATATAGTCCCTCAGGTGATCCATCTTTCCTTGCCAATGTTTTATCGCACAGAAAGAATTCTAGAGACTCTATCGAGTCTTACAGTCGAGGTGTCCCTCAGACTTGCTCTACTGAGGCATCTCTCTGGCTTGTGTTACCTCGACACAACATATTCTAGGCAATCATGGCTTACCACGAGGTTCTCATGGCTCAACAGTAGCCATTTTTCATGCTTTTACATCTTGACAACCTTCCAAATCAGCTAAAGTTAGGGACAAATGTTACTCTCCTTCTCCCGGTATCGTAATATATAGGGACGAAGGTTACTCTCCTTCTCCCGACACCGTAATAGATAGGGATGAAGGTTACTCTCCTTCTCCCAATACCGTAATAGGTAGGGACAAAGGTTACTCTCCTTCTCCCGGTACCGTAATAGATAGGGACAAAGGTTACTCTCCTTCTCCCGACATCGTAATAGATAGGGACAAACGTTACTCTCCTTCTCCTGACACCGTAATAGATAGGGACAAAGGTTACTCTCCTTCTCCCGGTACCGTAATAGATAGGGACGAAGGTTACTCTCCTTCTCCCAATACTGTAATAGATAGGGATGAAGGTTACTCTCCTTCTCCCGAGTCATTCTCTATTTCATGTGATTGGATTATACTCTTTCTCACAGTTCTCCCTCGAACATGAGATCTCAATTTCTTGTCTCTGCACTTCTTCACAAATCTTTCCCTTTCACCTGTATCATAGGTATACAAAAATTCATGAGACATCATAAATTTTTAAATTCAAAATTTTATTGTAAATATGTCACCTACAGATTTCCAATTCCACATTTTATTTCCATATTTGTTCCGCACATGAACCGGATTCATAATTATGGGACTTTCCTTCCCATAGAGGTTTGGCTCAACAGGAAATTGGTCTTCCTTATGGGCTTACAACGCTACCATATCCAAGACCTCTTTGCTTCCTGCACTTTCAACTTGAATCAACCAAACAAATTGTTAGATTTTCCATGCACATACATTTTTATTGCACCTTAACAACGTCATCACAAACAATTTTAGAATTGTGCATACTAACAATCAAATTCACTTTTTCAAAAAGGAAATATCATTCCTTGCAGTTTGTCTCAGTAGGCAATTGGTATTCTTTATGGGCTTATAATACTGCCATATCCAAGACCCATTTCCTCCCTACAATTCATTCTTTACACAGCCAAACAAACTGTTAGTCTCTCATGCATCCATGTATATATATCTATATTCAAAACAATGCATACTAATAGTTCATTACATCTATATAAACATAAAAATGGAATCCCATTCCTTGCCTGTGCCTCATTTCAACATACCAACCCTTTCAAAACTTAATTCAACATTTCAAAGGATTTTAACAAATGTGCCAATTATTCATGGCCACATTCATACCCAATGCACTCTTGCATTGTTTTCAAGTTCATCACACTTTATGACCGGTTATTGGCCATGGTTTGTTGGAATTTAACCAACCTTTTCTTCATATGGATTATTTATTTTCTTTCATTCTTACAGCAGGACCATACTACCTGCTATAGGCCGATCATGATCCCAAATCAGTACACATGAACTCAAAAGTTTCACATGAATTCCTTTAAGCATTCCTTGATTGGTCAATGCATTCATGACATATCAGTTCATGAAATATTCCAAGGGTTACAAACAATGTTTACTACCAGAGGTTCATACCTCCATCATTTAGGTTCTCTTTCCTGAATCATACCTTACTTGGGTACCCAAGGCATACAACTGCCTTTCAAAAGTTCATACAAAACACTAAGACAATAAAATATTTCAGAAGGGCTTCTTACCAAATCCCTTCATACCTTGCGCCACATAGGCATGAATATCTTTATACCAGTTCTTGGCTTCTAGCACCCTCTTTCTGATTTTTACCTCATCAACAGTGCTTTATGGGGACTTTTACAACCCTATCAACAATATTTCAACTGCAGCCTTCTCCTGGTCATCCTCTGCTTGAGGTTGCCCATCATTGGCAACTGTCTTCCTCAATAGCTCCAATTCCTTTCTACACATAGCATGCATCATCATAGTCACAATTACATTAGTTGTAATATTAAACCAAATGCATGTATCATAACATTCAAATTCATAAAACATCTTCAAAATTTCCTAGCATATCTTTATGCACTTCATCACATTATCCTCAAATGTTTCCAAAAGTGCAACACAAACAGATTTCGATTGTATCTTCAACAATACAATCCTTATCACTATGGTGTCAAAACCTTTTTTACTTTCATTAGCGTACCAACTTTCTCATCCAAGAGAAAACATAATACTCAACAAGGAAAGAATTGAGGACTCTCCCCTTTTTCCAACTCTTTCTACACCGCCTGAGACTTTTTAGCCTAGTCGAGTTATCTCTAAGGCCTCATTGCCTTTTCATAATCATGGATTCAACCAAGCTTATTCAGTTAAACGTACTCATTTATTCATTTAGTCATACTCAGGGGGTTTACTTGCATTTTACCAATTATACAGTTTTCCACAACTACTCTTTTAATCCTACGACTATGTTAAACAATTTAGGGTTCTTAGGGTGAGAAAAGTGTTCCTCCTTTTCTCCCCCTTTACGTATGAAATCTACCTCTTATTGTGATATTTCTTCTCTTTTCCAAAGAAACCCTGGGTTAGGATCATCCTAATTCTTAGGATACATTAGCATGCTTTAATAGCAAAATATTTTTCCCATAATGAATCATGAACCTGTGCATCCTGCATGTTACCATTCAGTTATCAGAATGGTCAAGATTCATTATTAGTCTTCTATTCATTACATGATGTTTTTCAAAATGTAATCCATGATTCTGGTATATATATATGTATGTATGTATATTCATATAAGCTTGTGGCTCACTGCTTAATTCTCAGCAGTCATTAAGGTTGTGACTTTGTTTTTCTGACAGAGTCTTCACACAGTCCCTCCACAGGGAACTCCTTCAGCATGCAACTTCCTTATTTCATATCCCTCACTAATTGTGATGGCCTTAGCCGTGAGTTAGCTTCAACAATTTACTAAATATCCCATAAGGAATATAAACAAGCATCTTTGTCATGTACCCAAATTATGTATCCACACATATTCTGGTTTTGTTAACTTACATCATACCTGTGCATCACTTGCATGTTTAATATCATTCATACCTAACTGGTATTACTATCGGGATTCATATTAGGAAGCTCCATAATGCATTAAACCCATGTACTCAAGCATAATTAAACACATAAGTATTCATCATGCTAGCTTATTGCTCACACTTTTTCAATGTCATTCACACACATGGACATATCAGGATTCTATATCCTTTTCCCAAGGATCTTCCAATCATCCTTATGATCATGTATACACATTCGTGTGTAAGTAGGTGCATCTCTCACATATTTTTACCTCATGCATTCACTTGATAGTTTAATTTCATCATTAGTGTCCTTTAGTTTGAGATTTTAGTCACTTATAGGACTAATCTCACAGTCATATCTCGTATTGATGTTTCCTTTTATCAAGGCAATAACCAACCAAGGTCACTTTCCTCTTTATGCGACAATGTCTAGCAAGAAAACCTTGTTGCCTCAGTGTCCATAGGGTTTTACCCATCTCACTTTTCTCTGGTCATGAGGAGTTATATACCTTGATTTTAATATAGATCAGTAAATATAACTGCCAAGGATCCTACCTGATCCTATAAGATTCCTATAATCCCACAAAGGTATTAACCATTATATAATATACCATCATCAGTCCCTGAAGTTCCAACTGCCCATGCTTAGAAGCAGTGTTACGAATACCAGGTCATCCATCCTTCGGGCTTCAACTGCTCTTGACAGAACCCTACCACCTTCAATTAT
Organism: Picea engelmannii; assembly: GCA_009831015.1. Classification (NCBI taxonomy): domain Eukaryota; kingdom Viridiplantae; phylum Streptophyta; class Pinopsida; order Pinales; family Pinaceae; genus Picea; species Picea engelmannii. The sequence goes on from ML779354.1 coordinate 1,046,695, forward strand.
CCACATTCAAGTATTATTATAAATGTTAATTAGCATATCCCTACTCTGATAAGAGTAGTTATCACTTTGACAAAGGGCTAAAGAAATTCTTCTGCTGGAATTCAACAACAATTAACAAAATCACAGGTTCAATCTCCAGTCCTTCTCCTCAAGGAGTAAATGCAGATAAAAACACCTCTTTATGCGACTCGTGCATGAGCCCATGTAAGCCAAGTGTTGCAACCATGCTTTGATACCAATTTGTAACACACCCACGACGAGGCATATTTTTTTTTTTCTTTTCTTAAAGGATAGATTCTCCATCCATGGTTTCTAATTTGGAAAGTCAGGGAACCAACCCGACCTCCCAGTCAAGGATCTCTGATTTTGGAGCCAAATGACTCTCTAAGATCTTGATCGTCTCATTCTGTAATAAAACACAAACCCTTTTGACTTCCTGGTGCAGGTATAATGGTACCCACGAACTTCCCTTCGCTCTTGTGGAATCTCTGTGTTTGGGCACTAACCCCTTTTCTGATAAGCCCCTCCTTGAGGTGACCTTGGGTGATAACCTCACACAAACACACAATTGTGGACATGGTGAAAGGTGGTTTTAAACCAAACTACCTTTCGGCCCACAATTCTCCTCGAGCCTCCACGTGTCCTTTCTTCAAAACCGTGGTTTGGATTGCAGCCCGCCTTAAACTTTTAAAGTTTGCGCATCTCTGATCCCCGCAATGGCACTGGATCTTCGATATCGTGATCTTGATGGTGCCTCTGAACTGACAGCTTATATCTATCCCTTTCAAAGATGTAGATCATATATAGCCTCTTTCAAATCAATGACTATGATTTTTTCACGATTCGGGTTTTGGGAGTTTCAACTCTCAACTTTCGCTTCCTCCGTCAGTAGCTATCTTCCAGAGTGGAAGAACTATTGACATTTGTCCTCAACAAATGGACGGTTCTGATGAACTCTGACTCTCCGACCTTTGAGAGTTCTTTCTCCTTCATTCACCCTTTTCTCCTGGAGTGATTCGTACCCGGAGTTTTATATCGGATTCCACGCGTCTACTCCGATCAATGGTCTACATCCACTCTACACAAACACAAATCTCTGGAGTGAATCCTTTCGAAGTGTCAGATATTTTGACACCTGTCCTCTCCAAATCGATGACCATGGTCCTCTTAGGGACATCGACACTTTTCAACCAATACTAGATCAACAGTCCTTCGACCTCCTCCTCGATCAATGATCGATATCTCCTTCGGGACTTCAGTGCTTTCACCCTCTGCTTTCCTTCGAAGTTCTCCGTACTTGGATTTCTAGATCTGGCGCCACATGTCCACTTTCAAATCAACGGCTGTCATCCATTTCGAGACTTCGGCCTTCAAGGATTTTAAATCTTAATTTCCCCACGCTCTTCTTCTCCTAGAGTGTTTTATACGGATTTCGTGATCTAATGACATGTGTCCTCTTGTAGATTGACGACTCCCAGCTGCTTCGGATATTCGAGGTTTGGTGATTTCAAACTTTACTCCTTCGTTTTCTCCTAGAGTAATTTCACCCGGAGTTCACGATATTTTTCCACGTACCCTCTGGATCTGATAGCCTATATTCTCTTCGGCTCTTCAACTCTTCGAGCTTCAGGAGTTTAAGACTCCTATGCACTTGTTTCTCTCAGAGTGGTTTCACATGAAATTTATGGATTTTCGCCACGTATCCCTCAGCAATGGACGATTGCGATCTTCTTTGGCCTTTGGTGCTTTGGGAGTTTGTCACACTCCTCACTTGGAAACCTCCGAAGTAGTTTTCCCTGAAGTCTCTGATCTATAGACATGTATCTCCTACCAGCCAACAAACATGATCTACTTCAGGTCTTTACCCGAAGTCCACAGACTTACGCCACCTATCCTCTAGATCCAATGACTAACATTTACTTCAGACGATCTGACAATTGACATTTTCTTCAGGCCTTTACCCAGAGTCTGCAGGTTTACACCACTTGTCCTCTAGATCTGACGCTTGAGATTTACTTCATTCTGCTTGATGTTGGATGGTCCCAAACTACTTCAAGAATTGGAGACTTCGCAAGTCCACTCTCCTGTGTACTTTCAAAGGGTTAGGCCTCATGCACTTTCCTTGGGATCAAATGACTTTTGGTCCTTGCACTTAGAACTGATGGCCCAGATTAGATCTCCTCCTACGCTCTCTTCTAATTGTATGGGCATGGATCTCAGCAGTCTAGATCTTTCACAGTGCTCGATCCAACAGTCATTGTTGCTCCTCCTCTTGAGATTTCGCTTTCTTCCTTGACTTGGAATATTTCAGATGTTTCGAAGGTCTTGACCTTTGATTTACTTCTTGTGAGATCTGATGTATGGGACTCGACTTCCACTTCCCTCCTAATCTTATGAACTTGAAACAAGTTTGCCTCTTGGACCTCATCTGCACTTTTGAAAAACGCTTGTCTCTTCTGAGCTTGGTCCTTAGGGAATTTAGAATTCCCATGTACTCCTTGCATTAATTTTCTCACGTTGGATTGACGGTCCATGACCTTCCTCGGTCCAATGGTCTAGATCATGTTATCCCCGATATCTAGGGATAACTAGGAGATCATGTCTCGAGGCCCACATGGTCCTAGACATGGAGTACTGAGAGCAGGAGTGATTTGAGCATGGCCCTGGAGGGCCCATCTTTCTTCTTCTCAGCCAGCTTTGTCCTGTCAGCAGTACCAGCTTCCATCACTACCGGCCTGGGCTTGCATCGGAGAGGACTCTTGCTCCATGAGGTAATTGGTCCGAGGTATCATGGTATGTGTCATATTTGATCATTATAACCTTCTTATATATACATTAGGTTCCTTTCATTTCGGATGACTGCTTGGATCTTACACTAATCCACTTGACCATTGTTGGGGTGATTGATGGGGTAACATAGCAAGCTGGTGTTCATGGGTTTTGGTTAGCCACCAAGGGGGGTTTGCAGAGCCATCGTCCACTCCCACCATCTTATCACTTTTACATCTTATACCTCGCTCATCCATCCCATTCCCCTAGTCTTGCCATTAGGATGACCTCTCAGGGTACATTTTGTCTTGTGGGAAGAAGGGGCTAAAGGCCCAGGGGGTAAAAGCAGCTGGTAAAAGATAAAATCCATAGGAAATGAAAACCTAGAGATGCTTCACCCAGGGGATCCCCGAGAAGGCAATAAAAAGCCTCTCGATAAGAAACTAAGGGACCCTAAGAAAATGATAAAATTAATAAATGAAAGACCTAACCAAGAGGATGGGAGGTCTCATCACGAGCCGGCCCATTATTTTCATAAGTATTTAGCAGAATGACATTGCCACCATCTGGTCACCAAACCAGGGCAGTGACCTTTGGTTGCATGGCCAAAGGAAAGGGGGTCTCATCACAAGCCAACCTTCTCATTTCTTCGAAGATACTAGTGGGTAACGTTGTCAGCTCTGGCCACCAAGCCAAGGCAGTGTCCTCTTCATCATAGCTTGTAGTAAAAAATCAATAAAGAAAGATAAGGAAAAAAGGGGGCTTGGAAAAAATGCATCCATGATGGGTACAACTCGCCTCCTATAAAGGCACCCACAGACAACACCAGCCCTTGGTCTTACTATGACTGGACATCCCTAAAACCATATCATCTCATTACACATGGCTTGAATAATATTTTGAGAAAACTTTCCATCGCTTGTGGGTATTAGCCCAATAGGTTGTCTTGTTGGTTTCCTTAGCTTTGTATAGTAGATCTGTGTAATGTCTTTGAGCTCTTAGATGATTTGTTAGGGATTTAATGCATATGTTTGATAACTTTAATGATGGGATATGATTTACATTGCTATGATGTCTAGGACTAATGAGCCCATGGAGGGCGTAGTTTTTGATGTGCAGGACCATGCCCGGCGGACAGGTACCAGGGGATCGGTGCACATGGGGAGATGATTAGTTCGGACCTCCATGGGGCTGAAGAGCCCATCATATGGTTGCCGGGATGGCAGAGGCAGGACAGAGTTATGATGAGCCCCCGCATGAAGAAGAAGAAGGACGCCCTCATCAGGATGCTTTGCAGAGATTGACCTATGGGGATCAGCCCCTTGCAGATGGGACGATGGCCTTGATGGATAGGACACAACCCAGGACTAGCTGGACGTTTTTTGGAGCAGATGGCAGTGTGCTGGGCTTGTTTGGCACACATAGCAGGTTGCAGGAGCCCCAAAGGGGCCAACGTCTGGCTTGTTGGATGATGATTTTGCCCTGAAAGGGCCAACGTCCCCCCTATAGGGGCCTGACGTCTCCATTTTTAGCTCACTTTTGGCATTTTTAGCATGTAATGTGACAAATAATTGAATAATGTAAAGTCAGCCTTGTCGGTTGTTTTTAATGACCTAATTGTTAATTAAAGGTCATAGAGATCATATATATTGAGGACGTTTTACCCTCATTTGGGGAGAACGTAACTTGCTCTCTTGTGAGAGTGACCCTTTTCATCTTTTGTCTTAGATATTTGCTCTTGGAGTGAGGCGCTACACTTGAGGAGGATCATTTTTGGCATGCATATGGTGTTTTTGTCATTGGAAGGTTTACAAATAGGGTTTGATTATGCTCTTCATGGATTTGTAAGTAAATTTTGCATGCAAAACTT
>ML779354.1:1060279-1074198 GCA_009831015.1 Picea engelmannii
AGGCCTAGCTTTAGCTACACCAGAATGAGCCTCCTCCCCTTAGGGTTTTGACTTGGTGGCCTTGCCATAGCAACACCATCAAGCCTAACTCTCTCGTCCTTAGATTTAGATTCTCCCAAGCCATTAGCCTTACTCCTTGACTCAATTTACCCTAAGGCACTAGTCCAATCCTAAACAACCTTTTTCAAGCTCTCAATTTAAAACCCTACCTAACCCTCGCGTTTTACTTACCCTAACCCTAAGATGACGTCATGCCTTTATTGAAATTTTGATTGGTTTAAAAATTGCGGCTAGGTCATCATTTGATTGGCATTGATGTGTTGAATATTTTCATTGGTCAAATTTGCAAAACGTCCACCTCCTTGCCTCTTAAACTCACCTCAAAATTAGGGCTGACGTCACCTTTGTAGCAGCAGAAATATTGATGACGTTAACCCTTATTTGAGACCTTGTTTAGTGTGAAACGTTGTGGTTTTATTAACATATAAGTGTTGAGCAATTTTTCATTGACTTGCCTAACAAAACGTCCACTTATTTGTCAAGCAAAACCAACCAGAAATAGGGCTACGTCACCCTCAAATCTGCAATAGTGACGCAACAACAATATTTATATGAGCAGATTTTTGATGTTTACTGCATTGTGATAATTCAAAGATTTGATTTTATACATTGAATGCCAGTATCTCTTGTGTATTTATTGAAGAAGTGACATAAAATATAATCTTTTATTGTAATCATTGACTTCATCAATAATTACTTTCATTAATGCTCATATATATAAGAGATAGTCATTGACATTGTGAAGTACTAACCACTGCAGCACACTCTTTTAGTTCTATTTTCCTTGTCTCGTAAGCAGGTGCCATCCAGTGGAACTTCTTCTTCTTTTTGACTATCATTTGGGCAGTAATCTGTGAAGGGAAGCCTATCCTTAACCTTTGAAGCCTTAAACCTTGATCCTTCTCCTTCARAACCCCAGATTACTAGGGACGTCTCCCTTGGGATTAGCCACCCTAAATAGAAAGAGCTCCCCATCGAGGTGACAGTGGGTGGGGAAGCTCCTGTTACGCCAGTTTGAAGCCTTGACTCAAGCTACCTAAACCTTTCCTACAAACTGTGCGATAACAGATCACATCGCAACTTCGGGTTTCATTAGTTTAATCACACCAATACGCGATTCTTTCGTCGCACGAACTCTGCATTCATAGATCCGATGGTCAAGGTGGGTCCTGATAGATCCTTGGATCTACGGTCTAGATCACATCACGACTTCGAGTTTCGGAGGATCCATCCCCTTCATGATGTTTACCAACATTCGTCGATCTTGCGAAGACTGAAGAATTTGAGGCGTTAACCCCTGTGCTCCTTCTTCCAATCTAGCAGTCGCAACAGACCTTGGATCCTCCTGAAAGGTCTCGTTCGTTCATCTTTCAAACGAAAGGATATTCTCTTTCGATACATGAATCTCTCTATCCTTCCTGAGATTCGTTAGTTATGAAGGATTTAAGAGCCCTGCACTCTTTCTCCCGAACTTAACACTTAGAAGGGTCTTCCGCACAACTCTTGTGCTCCTGCATCAAGTCTAGAACTTAAGTGGTTCTCGGTCTTTGCTTGCCTCGTAGAGATCCTGTTCATATCTACACTACCTCTCCTAATATTAACAAACTCCGTCCTCCAAGGTACTCAGAATGACTAGGAGGGTCGACATGCATACATGAAACTATTCCCATGGTCGACGAACTCATAGTTCTTGGCTCTGGCTTAAACCACCACGGGACGCAAGCATTTACGAGTGTAAAATCACATCCAATTCATACAATTTCCTACTTTCCTAATTACACAATCAAGCAGACACAAAAATGGTACAATATAAATCATTAAGCAAACATATCCATCCCTACAACATTCATAGGATATCCAACTTTTATTCATAGTACCACTTAAATACGCAAGATATGCGATTACTTATCTATTACAAGTGGTATCCAACTAACTGACTGTGGGTTTTCATCCTTCCACCCAACCATAGGCTCATAGGAATTCATTCTTAGAACTATGGCCACCCCCATGCCAAGCCATGATATTACCAGGGAACTCTCGCAGTTCTCAAGGATTCTTTTTCTGTTTTAGCTTCCTCTCGGGTTATGTTCTCTGCAAACCTTCAGAGATTTCCATCTCTGTTAATTTCCCTGGGCGAGGTTTATCAGATGCTCACTCAACATCAAGTTCGCGACCTTCTATTCCTCATCTGCTGGAGAGCTCCGTGCATTCTCCTTACCTATTTTTTTATCATATCTTTTCCCCAAGATGGTTCTAGACCCATCATGTTCCTTCTGTCAGAAGGGAACTTGGGTCATCTTGGTCTGTCATACCTAGTGGTACTTCAAGCTGACATTCTACAGTTAGACCATGCTCCCATTCATGGGAGCGGTTGATAATTCAACCATTGGTCCTTTCTTCATTAACTAGTTTCTCTCCTTGGGATCCGAAGGAGATTTATTATCCTCATCGAGGGAAATTTGGGGTTAGTTGATATAATGAACCCTCTCTTATAGTTTTCACATTCTTTCCTCTAATGATATCATGGCCAGTACTTTCAAGGCTTCACCCCCACAGTCAGTTATTGGCAACTCAAACAATAATACATCTACATTGTCCACATGCCTTAACATGGTAATCTTATTTTATGATTAATTACAAGCTGGGGAAAACATGGGTGTTACATATATTATATTGTATAATATAGTACGTTAGCTACAATTAGTTGTTCAACAAATACTATATTATGTTTATCATATTTCAAAATGAACAATATAAAATGTTTATCATATTTCAAAATGATTCTATTATGATTTGAATTATATTTTATATTTAGTATTTCAAGAATATTTATCATATCTCTAGATGATATTACCAAAATGTTAACCAAAGTGAGGTTTATATGTAATTATTGTTAAATAAAAATATGACATATAATCATCTTTGACTTTTATAGTTCCAACTCAACTATTATTGTTGACACAATATTTTGAAATTATATTGGTTTTTGAATTCCAACTCATCAACCATATTTTTTCTTATGAGGTCCATTTTAGACCCATATTTACTCTAATATGATGGTTCATGAGTGGGAGTTTGGATTCCATTTAGGTATGTGTCCTTGGATTGTTGTTACATACTCAACTCTTGTTGTAACTATTATTGTTATTTTCTTGATCTAACCTCTCGATCAAGAAATCTTCTTTGACTCTATGCTTCTAGGAATCTTTGGTACTTTCAATTTCATGATTGTATTTTAGGCTAACCACAATATCCTTATGCATCCATTCCACATGTTGGGGGTCATTGGTGTATTTGGTGGATCTCTATTCAGTGCTATGCATGGTTCATTGGTAACTTCCAATTTGATCAGGGAAATAATTTAGAATTGGTCCATAAATGCATATTACAAATTTGGTAAGGAGGGATAAACCTACAATATTATGGTTGCTCGTGGTTATTTCGACCAATTGATCTTCTAGTACGCTAGTTTCAACAAATCTTGTTCTTTGAATATATTCTTAGTTGATTGGCCCATAACAGGTATTTGGTTTACTGCTATAGGCACATGCACTATGGATTTCAACCTAAATGGATTCAATTTCAACCAATATGTAGTTGATAGTCAAGGTTGTGTAATTAACACTTGGTCGATATCATTAATTGTGCTAACCTAGGTATGGAAGTTATGCACAAACACAATGATCACAAATTTCCTCTAGATCTAGTCATTGTTTAATCTATTTCAGTAGTTGGATAATACTCTAATGGATTGTTATCATGTATTTCTTAACTGAATAGTACTAAGCCTTTCAAAAAAATGAAAGGTTCGATATTCTTCAAATGTTTTTTGTTATTCTTCATACTTCTTCCCATTCCATAAATAATGGATATGTGTAGTTCCCTTGCATCCAACATGAATTGAACCCACAAGTTCACCAATTATGAGTTGGTATGTAATACCCCTAGGTATAACCTCAATTGTAAATGCATATATATATATATATATATATATATATATATATATATATCCCATAGTTTGGTGTTTGCATGAGGATTGTGCATCAAAGAAAGAGCACAAAAATTTCATAGTGTAGCGTGCACCTGTGTAAGTGTGTGAGGATGGCACACTAAAGTAAGAGTGTGCACATCCCAGAGTTTTTGCACATTGGATTAAGCACACAATTTTGAGGCCATAAAGCCTTTGTATATATGCTTGTGTTTTGAAAATGGTGAGCATGGATGAAAAAGGCCAGTGCGCCTATATTTTAAATGTAATCACCTCAAAATTGTTAATATAATAACATCACTACGTGCAAAATTAACTCAAACAAAAATAGATGGGGGGATAAGCTCCACAGAAAAGAAAAAAGGGTGAGATTAAGTCAAGGGAATATTTTATTTATATTTCTGAAAGTTTAATTTATGAATATGTATTTATCCTAAGTTCCCGAGGGTAGGGAATGAGTCACCAAGTGGCTAAAGCAAGTCTTGAAGGTGACAAGTTTCTAGTTATGACCATGCAAATATATATTGCTTGTCTTATTGTAATTCAGAGGAATTGTCACTCATTCTAGGATCATTCAGACGAACTTCCTCAATGAAGGAATACATATTTTGTTGTAATTTACTGTAATTGCTAAACCCTCTATTTGGGAAGAATTTTTACTATAAAAGAGGCGGGTTGTCAGGCCCGTGAGCATTCTCTCTAGGTGAGAGTTTGCTGAGAATTGTTCCCTGATGTGTTGGGCATTAGATACAGGGCTCTGAGACTTCCTATCTAGCCTGTTTCTAAAGCCCCGTAAGGGAAGTGGGGCAGCCAAAGGACTGTTGAGCATAGAACGGGCACACTTCCTGGGGTGGGAAATGCATGTGGGGAATGAGGGACTACAGGCTAGTTGCAATAGTCGACACCTTGGACCAAGTGTTTTTCTTACTATCATACCATAACCTGGTAATATGGCCCCTTTTTCCTGTGGATTTTAAGCCCATATCGGGGGTGACTTGCCACTAAAATATTATGAGAGACAAAGTCTATGGCTGGGAATAATGTCTAAGTCCTGCACATAGTTGGTAACTTTTATAAAAGAAAAGTGTCCTTCACATACTTTTTTAATTACTGTGTGTTCTAATGTTCATATTTTTAAATGGGTTTATCTTCCTGTATGAAATTGCATCTGAATGTTTTGGTTAATTATGTGTAATGTTATTGCATATATGTGTGTGTGTGTGTGTGTTTCTTTTTCTGTATGCTACGACATATGTGGACATGAAAATTATAAGTGTTTTATGTTAGATAAATGTATAATATATATAATATTGTTTCACATGAGAAGTATGATAGTTGTTAAGTATTCATGTTAAGTTAAACTCTGTGATATGGTTAGAAGATACCAAGGCAAGGTATGAATCTCTGAGCATGTAGTGAAGCAGTACGTGTGCACAAAGGTGATAAAATCTGTATGCAACATTGGATTGATTGTGTGCATAGTAGTATCATGTGTTCAAAGTGTTTGCGCGCACAATAATATATATGCGTTCTGAAGGGCTAAGAGCGCAATAGATTTGTGACATTTATTCTGCATCTATAATTATATTAAAAGAAGTATACTCATAGAGTGAGACTCAACTTGGGTCTAGGCATAATATCTTACGGTTGTGCATAATTATTTTGGGTTTACTTGTAACAGAGAGCGTTATAAGTAGTATATGCGCACTAGGAATTTTGAAGTAGCATTATGTAGTAGTGAGCTTGGGCTGCTAAAAAGAATATCCTAGCGACATAAGTTGATATTGTGTGACGTGGCCCAATCTAGGTGGCTGGGGACATTACATTCTAGTATCAGAGCAATTGGTTCAACACTAGACTTGTATTGGCTAGAGATCAACATGAAATAGATGTGTGCGCTAAGTATTGGTGTCGTGCAATGCATAGTTTATTGTGCACGAAAAACCATTTGTGTGTAGTACATATCTATCATGCACACAAGAATAACGATGTGCACGTGTGCACACTATAATTTGGATGTTAAAATCATCTAAGGGAAAATAAAAGAAAGGATTATGACAAATTGTGCATAACTCTCATGAAATTGTCGCATTAATTATTCTAACAAATATTGTTGACTTCACTTTTTGCAGAGTTAACAAAAATTAGTTTAGGATAGGATCAACATAGATATTAAAATCATGGCAAGTGTGTAGAGAACCTACAGTCAGGATGAAGAAATGTGAAGGTTGTACGTTGGTATGGGTATTGAAGGTACATAATCTAATGGACATAGGGGAGGCTTAGAAGAGAGCATGAACTTGATAGAGACTATAAAAAGTTTACAAAAGGACGTCCAAAGTTATAAAGATGATAATTATAGGCTTATGAAATACAAGGAGGAGCAATATGGATTCAATATTAAGTTTCTACAAATCTTGGAAAAATTTGAGAAAAAGATGGATAGGGAGACCGAGTCAAGCAAATCAGGAAGAAACAGGTCTCATGATGAGGGAAGAAAAATAAAAAGTGTTGATAGGCATCTCCATCACTCTCCAAGATATTCAAATAGGAGAGTGCACAGTAGTTCGAGCCCATCTCCTATAAGAAAGAATAAGAGAAGGACTTGGGTGGATGAGCTACATGGAGAAATGAATAAGATCAAGCCTCCTACTTTTTATGGTGAGCATAAGAAGGATGAGGATGAAGAGACATGGCTGCTAGGTATGAGGAAATATTTCCAGTTTCATAATTACTCCTTGTAGGCAGAGGGGTGAATTTCCATTTATCATCTCAAGGGGAAAGAATCAATGTGGTGGGATTAATATTTCCAAGTGCAATACATTGATGAGAAGAAGGTTACTTGGAGGGAATTCAAGCGATATTTTGAAAATAAATATTTAACCAAGTGCTACTATGATAGGAAAATGAAGGAGGTCTTTGAACTCAAGCTTGGGAGCATGACCATAGACAAGTACAAAAGGATATTTTTAGAGCTACTGAAATATGTGCCTTTTATCAAGGATGAACAAGTGAATATTAAAAGGTACTTGACTGGGATTCCATCATTTATTAGTGATAAGATACAATATGATGATCCTAATACATTGGAGGAAACTCTAAGGAGAGTTAAATTCATTTATGAGAAGCAAAGGGGAAGACTGACTTTCCAAAAGGCTTGGGAAGACAAGATGAAAATCAAGGTGGAACAATGGAAGAGGACTAAGCCACCATTTTTCAAAAATACTATGCAAGGAAAGACAACTTCCAAGGACCCCAGAATGATTAAAGAAATGCAAAACTAGGGCAACAAAACAACCAATGAAGTGTTGGGGTTGTGATGGAAACCACATGTTTAGAGATTTCCCTCAAAGAGGTGAAAAAGTGAGGACTGCACACAATGTATGGAAAGATGCGACAATTGAAGACATGGGTAGAAGTGTACCTAGAATATATGCAACCCTGGACAATACGAAAGATGAATTTTAGTCGCACATGATTGAGGTGGAAGGTAAGATTAATGATCAACCCATTTCTATTTTAATTGACTCAGGGGATAGTCATAGTTATCTAGATCCTAAAATGGTGGAAACATTCCAATTTCTGAGAAACAATCTTGGAAAACCTTGGTTGGTGTAGTTAGCTATAGGGGAAAAAAGGACAATTAATGAGATGGTCAAGGCATGTCCAATGGAAATGAATGGAATGCGCACAAAAAATGATTTGAATATCATACCTTTGGGCTCACATGATTTCCTGATTGGTATGGATTGAGTGGACTGACATCATGTTGTTCTAGACTATTATAATAAGGCATTTACTTGCATGTATGAGAAAGGAAATTTGAGAACAGTTCAAGGCATTCCAAGTGTTGTGACTATTAGAGAAATTTCAACTGTACAATTGAAGAAAAACTATAGGAAGGGGTGTCAAGTATTTGTAGCGCACATGGAGGAGGCACCCGTGGATAAACACTACTAGAATTCTGATGAAATACAACAGTTGTATGTTTTGCCATCGGATATCCGACATAAGGTTGTTGGTATACCAACAAATGTTAGGACCAAAACCTATTCAATATCTACCCTTACTTATAACACCTATTCGTTGGAAGTATGACATACATAATCGTCAAATATCAGAATGCTAGGTAGGATATCTTTATCAAAGGTGCTATACCTTAGACGGGTATTTCTGTCGGATGGAACGTTGTTGGCACATGGGCAGACCTAGGGTTCAGTTCTAATAGTGCACCAACAAGCCCTAACTACTAGCCCTTTCAGAAACACCTACAAAGCAGATGTAGTCTCACCCGAAGTAGCAATAGGGGGTTGCAGGATATAGGTGTATACAACCAGAGGAAATGCAAGTGGAATCAAGGCAACCACACAAGGAAATAAAATCATTCTTCTCAAACATAAACCTACTTCACATAGTTATATATAATATCTAACATACTAATGCATCATCAAAGTAACAGAGTAAAGAACACAACATCAATCACACACAACAACAGGATATACATGGTTCGCCCTCTCCTTAGGGCTACGTCCACAGAATTGTGCTTTATAATATATTAGGTGAAAGCTTACAGTTCTATCTACGCTATTAGCTTGAAGATCTCACCCCTTCTCTCTTTTCTCCATCTCCCTTCCCTGCGCACCCAGATGCAGGGTTGATCTTCTCACCCAACTGAAGATCTTACAACACAAACTTCTCTCACCACACAATACTCCTCTCTCAACAATAACAACAATCACTCATCATCATATACTCGAACCCATATCAAGTCATCTTGACCTTTATTTATACATTATAATAGCTCACCGACAGCCTTAGGCCGAAACCTAGGTGTCAAAACCCTAGATGCCAAAACCCTAGGTGTCTAAACCCCTACATCAACTTGACCCACTTTTCTGGGCTTTGTCAGCCTACCTTTCCTTCTTTCCCATGAGGTGCTCCAAAGCATCTATTCATGTCTTTTTTTCGCTTCCTGATTTGTCCATGATCTGTCTTCCTTGTTGATCTGTCTTCCTCAATCTCCTCATCCCACGACTTTCTTTCTTTTAATTTGCTCCATCTTTTCTTCTCTTTTTCTCACTTTGACCCAGTATTAGTCACTATGTCTTCCGCACAGTCCACATTTCACCTTTTCTTCTGTAATATTTTATTTCTTTCATAAACAAGGGAAAACAGGCCCCCAACACTCACATGTGACTCGTTCTGAGGCACTTTGATCTGAACCTTCTACTTTTCTTCAACTGCAGACTGAGCGCAGCGCAGTCTGTGCTTTCTTCTATGTTCCTCCCCACTGTGTTCAGACTGTCTTTTCCATGTATGGTACCTAGTTTATGTGAACACTCATCATTGTAACAATATATTCACATAAATTATCATCTCATGTAGAATATTCAACACTATCGTCAGTTATTCGATGTCTATTCCCCATGACGTTGCGTCGAATAAATGACGATAATGGAGACATCCCATTGTGGGATATGATGGTTCGAATCTCACAAGTCCAACATTTTTTTCGTCAAAGTTCTTATGCTTGTTGGCCCTTGGTTATGGAAGAAAGTGATTATTACAGAAAAAAGGCGAAATGTGAACTGTGAGGAAGACACAGTGACTAATACTGGGTCAAAGTGAGAAAAAGAGCAGAAAAGATGGATCAAAGTAAAATAAAGCAAGTCATTGGATGAGGAGATCGAGGAAGACATATCATCAAGGAAGACAGATCGTGGACAACTTAGCAAGGGGAAAAAATCCACCAATAGATGCTTTGGAGCACCTCGTGGGAAAGAAGGAAAGACAGGCTGGTGAAGCCCAGAAAAGTGGTTCAGGTTGACCTAGGGTTTTAGACACCTAGGGTTTTGGCATGTAGGGTTTTGACACCTAGGTTTCGGCCTAAGGTTGTCGATGAGCTATTGGAATGTATAAATAAAGGTCAAGAGGACCTTATATGGGTTCGAGTATGTGATGATGAGTGATTGTTGTTATTTCTAAGAGAGGAGTATTGTGTGGTGAGAGAAGTTTGTGTTGTAAGATCTTCAACTGGGTGCGAAGATCAACCCTGTAGCTGGGTGCGCAGGGAAGGGAGATAGAGAAAAGAGAGAGGAGAGATATCTACAAGCTAAGAGCGCAGATAGAACTATAAGCTTTCACCTAATATATTATAAAGCACAGTTCTGTGGACGTATCCCTAGGGAGAGGGTGAACCACGTATATCCTGTTGTTGTGTGTGATTGATTTTGTGTTATTTACTCTGTTACTCTGATGATGCATTAGTTTGTTAGATTTGATATATAACTATGTGAAGTAGGTTTATGTTTGAGAAGAATGATCTGATTTCCTTATGTGGTTTCCTATATTCCACTTGCATTTCTTCTAGTTGTAGACACCTGTGTCCTTTAACCCCCTATTGCTACTTTGGGTGAGACTGCATCTGCTTCGCAGGTGTTTCTGAAAGGGCCAGTAGTTAGGGCTTGTTGGTGCACTAATAGAATTGAACCCCAGGTCTTCCCCTGTGCCAAGAAATGGTTATGTGGCCGAGACCAGGATCTTCTTCAGGTAATTTCAAGTTGGTTTCAATTGAAGACAGATATTCAGAAGTGGATAGAAGAACAAGAAAAGGATTTCGCAGAAGATCAGAATAAGAACCCTAATATTAGCACAATAGACTAGTTGGGAAGGTATATCTTTACTGATATACATGAGATTTTCTTTGGAGGAATTCATAAGGAGCTATATGAGTGGTTGGCCAGATTAACAGACACCTAGTTTGAGATCAGATCTAGACCATCTGTGGTTTGGACATCGGCGCTAATCAAGAAGGTCAAAAGAGTTGATAATGTCGTGTCAAGAGCAGTAGATCATTGGTTTGATAGTACCATTGGAGGGTATATCACAAAGTTTTCTATTGATAGGGTAGAATCATATAGCCAAGCAGAGAGATATTTCTTTAAAGGACCTAGAGGAAAATTGTTACACTTCTTGAAGTTGAAGATCAAGATGTTATTGCATGAGAAGAACATCTTGAAGATACAGTAGTGGGTAAGAATGAAAAAGATAATGTTCAAGAATTCAGACAGTAACAACGACAAAGAGATCAGACACACACGCAGTGGGAGGACCTTCAGAGAAGCTCCTCTAGTGAACTTGTTCGAGCAGAGTAACGAACCAGCACAAGAAGAAGGATTCTACAGTGGAGAAGAAGAAGAGTTTCTAAATGAGCATTCAGATTCCGCTAGGGCAAAAGAAAAGAACACTAAAGAACCTCGCCAAGAAGAGTCAGAAACTTCAAGGACTACGCAGACTGTTGAAGTAAGTGCTATCACACCCCCTGTTGTTTTAGCAACATTAAGTAACCAGAGTAACCTAAGTTATCATAGAACTAGTACAAGTGGTTCAATGCACACTCAGTCAAGAAACCTAGGAAGATCTATGGAAGATGAGATGAGGTTACCCACATTTAGAGGAGATGGATCTGAAGATCCTGATCAACACCGGTTTCTATGTTAAGTTGTATGGAGTATTAAGAATATCACCGACGAATCTGTTAAATGAGCTCAGTTTAGTACTAACTTGAGAGATCGCGCACTGAGATGGTACATGAAATTTTTCCAAGGAATTGCACAGCTTAAACTGCTGAATGAGATCAAGAATGTGTTGGTTGCAAAATTCAAGAAACCCAAGTCGGAGTCACAATGCATTACAGAGTTGAAATAAATCAAGAAAAGAATATATGAACATGTTTAAGAGTTTGATCAGAGGTTTAAAACCTTAATAGGTCGACTGACGTTTCAGATTCCAGATGAGCATAACAAGGAATGGTTTATTTCTTCCCTTTTACCAGTTCATTATTGCCCTTTTACCTCACATCAGAGTTCCTCTGATGCAACAGAAGACCGCTTCGCAGGTTGAGGCATTGGAGATTTCCATGAATCTAGAATCAACCCTAATGGGAGAATCCAGCTTAGGTATGAGTCAAATCTTGAGTCAGCTAACTAGCTTATCACTACAGGTCGAGGATATGAAAAAATACAAGGGAAAAGATAAAAGAGAAGACATCTGGTGTATAAAATGCAAGTCAGAAGGCCATGACAAGGAGCACTATCCCATGTTTCATTAATACTTGGCTTCTGGAGCTCCGAGCCCTTTGAAGCAAGTTACCCTAACTTGGTGCGAGGTATGTATAAATAGACATCACCCTGGTGAATGTTATTACATGAAAAAATATGTTCAGACACCCACAAATTTGTATTGCACGTTCTGTAAGTCAGTAGGGCATGATGATAGGGATTGTAGGACCTATGACCTCATGCATGAAATATCAAGGGATATATACAAAATTCAAGGTGAAGTACAACAAGAAGGGAATAGTATGCAGTATAATTCCCCTGAAAGAGGAAACTTCAACCCTTATGGTGGATTCAGAGGAAGAGGATGAGGAGGAGGTATGGGTCGAGGTAGAGGTCACATCATTTGTTATAACTGCACACATCTAGGTCATTTGGCAAGGGACTTTCATAAACCTTGTACCACTTCCAGTCACTGTAATTCATTTGAACATGTCATAGAATATTGTCCTATGTTGTTAGCCTATGACATGTTCAAATGTTTTACCGTAACTACAAGTGGTACAAGGGTTATGACAGTACCTTACCAAATGACCTAGATGTGTGCAGTTATAACAAATGATGTGACCTCTACCTCGACCCATACCTCCTCCTCATCCTCTTCCTCTGAATCCACCATGAGGGTTGAAGTTTCCTCTTCCAGGGGAATTATACTACGTATTATTCCCTTCTTGTTGTACTTCACCTTGAATTTTGTATATATCCCTTGATATTTCATGCATGAGGTCATAGGTCCTATAATCCCTATCATCATGCCCTACTGACTTACAAAATATGCAATACAAATTTGTGGGTGTCTGAACATATTTTTTCATGTAATAACATTCACCAGGATGATGTCTATTTCTACATACCTCGCACCAAGGTAGGGTAACTTGCTTCAAAGGGCTCGGAGCTCCAGAAGCCAAGTATTAATGAAACATGGGATAGTGCTCCTTGTCATGGCCTTCTGACTTGCATTTTATATGTTATCACTCCAGGAAACTCTCCTAGGCTGTAAGTCGGAGATGCCTGGTAACTAACTCTTTTTGGAAATATTTTCTTAATATTTGATGTGGTTTTGTGGATCAAAATGAATATCCAAGGGTTGGACTGTGTTTTGAAGACTGTCTAGAAATACGAAATCTCACAAGGCTTTCTAGTCATGTAGTCAGACAAAGTTTGATTTAAATGAGGGAAGAAATCAACTATTACACCAGATTACACTTCATACCAAAAAGTACAATGGGTTTAATAACCGAGGAAATAGATTATGATCATCAACTAAAACAATTAATCAGTGAGATGACATTCACTGCAAAATTGAATGAGCATCAGCAAAGAACTTTCACTCATAAACTATAAGCAAACGGAAGAAGAAAATTTGACCACCCAACTGAAAGAAGCTTGAAATTTTTCATAAAATAAGAATAAGTCTCGGTGTTACAGAGGCAGCATCATAGTATATCTAAGTCGAACCCTTGTTTGATATCAAAAACAGGCCTTTATAGCCTTTACAAACAGTTACACAGATCCTAAAAACATGGATCTGTTATTAAATAGAAACAGTTCTATTCTATCTAAACTACTTTGGAATAAAAGTCTTCAACAATCTGAACTGAGTGGTTGATCTGTCTTCAGTCTTCAAAATCGCCATTTGCTTCCTCCAACTTTCAGCTGATGCAATGTGGTGAAGTAATATGACACCTGTATATGACTGTTTAATTTTCCAAAATTCGTGGCCGAGTTTTTAGGAAAGGGTTTTGAATGTGCAA
>ML779354.1:1080446-1115128 GCA_009831015.1 Picea engelmannii
TTCTGGGGGCAAAAGTATTAGGCTCTTTTGCTTTTGTTGGTTGCTGATTTTGGATCTTCAGCTTGGACATTTCAGATGTCAGACTTTCGAGCATTTTGGCCATTTTTTCCATTTTACTGTTTGATGAAGAGGATGGCTCGACAACAGCCTTCTTCTTCTCATCCCTTCCTTTAAGTTTTTGTGATGCCGTAATGTTGGATTCGACCTCGAGAGCAGCATCTTGCATTAGAGCAAGTGTGGTTGATCATCTTTCTCTAAGGATAAGACAAAAGTCTGCATCAAAGGCCGCAGAGAATGTGATCTTTTCTGATGCATCACTTGGTTTAATCTCTATCGGGATCTTACCAAACATTTTATTGAATCTCTTTATAAAGTCCGAGACTGATTCTTCATCTCCTCTTTTCAAATTTCCAAATTCAGACATGTAGTACAACAGATCTCGTCTTTCTCCCCAGTACTTCAGGAATTCCTCATCTAGTTGTTCAATGCCAGTGATCAAATTTGTTGGTAGCTCTTTAAACCATTTGCGAGCTTGGCCATCCAAACTCTGAACGAAAACTCTAGTCCACACATCTTCCTCTGAAATGTTTATGTTTTCTGCATAAGCATAAAATGCTTCAATGTGTTCTTCAGCTGTGTATTCCCCTGCTCCTGTAAACTTCGGCATGTATTTCTGGTAATCACCAGTTGGCATGGCAGACAAGGGGTTTGGCAAGACAAGAGGGGCATATCAGTTTGCCAAGATTTGTTCCATTCTGGACAGAGGGGCAGCCATGACGACCTTGGTGATAGATGCAGATGAGGAGCTTGTAGGAGACAATGGAGGGGATAGGTAACTCGGAGGAGATGATGGAGGAGATGATGGAGGAGATAAATTACCTAAGTTGGAAATGAATGACTGTCTCACTTCACTCTGAACAACAGTTTCAGAAGTTAATGGGAAATAGGAGGCTTTATAAAACTGGCTGAGCAACGAAGCTAGGTTTTCTTCACCCTTAGAGGATAGATCTTGGAGAATTTCCTCAAGGACATGCAGATTTGTATAAGTGTGCAGAACACCCTTTGAAGGTTTGCTAGGTGATGAATTAAAAGAAGATGGAGAGGAATGTTCTTTCGGATGCGATGAAACTTCAATCTCAAGGGCAGAATTAGTGATATTGGAAGAAAAAGATGGTTCTTCTATCCTAGCAGCTTGAGATGAACTTTTTATTTCTTTGGAATTATGAATTTCAGCAGGGGTTTCAACCAAAAAAATTTCAGATATAGAAGTGTGAGTATCAATTGGAATACCTGAATCAATTGTAGCTGCAGATCCGGAGGCCTGTCTGTGAAAATATTTGCCCTTGCTGATGATTTTCTCTGGATCAGGAACTGATGTTGTCAATGGGCCTTCTGGGTTTGCCCTGGTGTGAGCTCTTTTGGGAGCCACTTCGTCAATGGAGTCACCAGATAGAAAATGTACAACCAAGTGATGTCCAGGCTTTTTCTATCATCAAAGTTGGATCTATGTCGTACCCCAAGGAAGGTGAGCTTCGATCTCCTCTCCCCGACAACGGCACCAATTTGTTATCACTCCAGGAAACTCTCCTAGGTTGTAAGTCGGAGATGCCTGGTAACTAACTCTTTTTGGAAATATTTTCTTAATATTTGATGTGGTTTTGTGGATCAAAATGAATATCCAAGGGCTGGACTGTGTTTTCAAGATTGTCTAGAAATACGAAATCTCACAAGTCTTTCTAGTCATGTAGTCAGATAAAGTTTGATTTAAATGAGGGAAGAAATCAGCTATTACACCAGATTACACTTCATACCAACAAGTACAATGGGTTTAATAACCGAGGAAATAGATTATGATCATCAACTAAAACAATTAATCAGTGAGATGACAGTCACTGCAAAATTGAATGAGCATCAGCAAAGAACTTTCACTCATAAACTATAAGCAAACGGAAGAAGAAAATCTGACCACCCAACTGAAAGAAGCTTGAAATTTTTCATAAAATAAGAATAAGTCTCGGTGTTACAGAGGCAGCATCATAGTATATCTAAGTCGAACCCTTGTTTGATATCAAAAACAGACCTTTATAGCCTTTACAAACAGTTACACAGATCCTAAAAACATGGATCTGTTATTAAATAGAAACAGTTCTATTCTATCTAAGCTACTTTGGAATTAAAGTCTTCAACAATCTGAACTGAGTGGTTGATTTGTCTTCAGTCTTCAAAATCGCCATTTGCTTCCTCCAACTTTCAGCTGATGCAATGTGGTGAAGTAATATGACACCTGTATATGACTGTTTAATTTTCCAAAATTCGTGGCCGAGTTTTTAGGAAAGGGTTTTGAATGTGCAACCAAAATCCCTCGAATCCCTGAGGTTGAACTTCTTGCATGCAATTTGATAGTTCACCGATACGCTGGCATATCTCCAAAACATGTTTGGGCTAAACTGTTTCATTTGTGGCCTCAAAACTTGCTTGACCAGCTTTCAACAGCGCAACCGTTTGATATTTTCACGGGTTAGCTGTTGAAAGTTGTCGCTTTCCACAACTAACGGGTAATGAAATAGTCGCCTGGCGCTGTTGAAAGTCCCGATAGGGCACAAAAAGAGCCTTCGCCTTCAAAATTGATTTCAAACCAAAACTAGTGGGCATCTGACTTCTCACCTTGCATATTGACGGCCACCTGAGCAAGAACCTTCAGGTCTGGGTGAGATCTTTGTTCCACTTTTTGCTTCAACTTTCGTTTCAACCCCCTGATCTGTTTTTTAAGGCGCTTGGTAAGACACCGCAGGCTGTTGCAGTTTTTAGTGAGTTTAGTCTTCCTCTTCTTCTCTCTGACACTCTCCTTAGCCAATCGTTCAAATGCAACATTTGTCTTGGCAAAGTTATCTGATAACTTCTGGTACCTGTCTTTAATCACCCGCTCCAAAAATTCTTGCTGGGCAATTACTTCCTTCGGATGTTTGATCCTTTGAGACTTACTTGACTTAGGTTTTTTGGATGATTCCCCCTGCTCTATATGACTGAAAGTTTCATAGTTCTGTGCACATTCAGTTGATTGCTCAGAACTCTTAATGATGGGGCATTGGTCTTGCTGTTTAGATTATGAATCTAAATATGGTAAGTTAAGGATGTTCTTTCCTGTACTTTGTTGTGTAGGATGTCCTGAATTCTGCTGTGTAGTCTGCTCTGTAGTCTTCTCGAAATTCAATTTTCTCTTCAAACTGGGAGGCTTCAATCTAGATACCATGTCCTCTAAAGGTCCTGACAAGGCCCTTCTTCTTCTTGAGCTGCTCTGAGGAGGGGATTGCTTTCTTGTGCCTGCCATCTATTGAATTGCAGTCTGATTCTGAGTTTCAAAACCTTCCCAGAATAGGAAGTGTTCCCAGCTCCTCTCCTGTTGCTTCAATTCTTGCAGGATAACTAGTTTTATGAGACCAAGGTGGCATAGATTAGTTTTCACGCTCGAGGGTTGAGCTCTGATCCTTTTGCATACTTTGGTCAAACTGTAATACAAGAAATAAGGCAAATTGATGGGGGTCTTACCTGTGAAGTGATCCAATAACTTGAAGTGATATATCATCAATTTGTCATATCTTCCCTTTGATGTAATGTATAGTTGAATGGATTTGAATAAATCTTGCCACTCTTCATCCAAATATGAAACGAGCATGCCCTTTCTCCACGCTTTGTGCTTATACCCATCTTTCAAATAGACCCTGAAATCTAGATTCTTAGGAGCGGTGGTTTTAAACCATTTTTGACCAGTCCTTGGCAGTTCTGTAGCTGCGGCGATGACAGCCTCATCTACCTTGATTTCCACAGAGCCAACTCGAGCTTTTTTGCCATCAAATTTCTTGGCGAAAGCTTCAACTGTGGCCTGGTGATACCCAATTTGTAACCTTTCTACAAATTCCATGCACCCTGCGTTTGAAAAATGCTTCTGATCCTCGGGATGCGATTGCAAAAAGGATAAGTTATCCAATTCTCGCTTGAGTAAAGCGCCACTGCGTTTTCTCACCATTCTGTAGTTCAAAGCTTTGACAATTAGAACCCCTGTTAGCTGTCGGTCGAGCCGCGGTCCTGCGTTGTTGAAAGTAGTCTGGGCTTCGGCTCTGTTTTGAATTAAATAAACACTTCGACAGTGTTTTGGAAACGGTTTGTGCTATGAACCCTCCGTTTGATTTGATGGTGTCAGGGCGGCGGTACCTCCTCTGTACCTGCATCACCGAACACGAACTTGCCATTCTGAATGTGATGAGCATTGGGCGTGGGTTCTGGAACGATTTCAAATTACAGTCATTTCTGACGTGCATGATTTAGTTTCCATGATTGCCCACTCCTGTCAGCGCATGCCTTGAATTCGTTCTGACGTGGGGGGTGATCACATCATCATTGCTTTCATATGTGGATATCACACACGTGATTCCCTCTTCGTGCATCAACGACCCGCGGAGAACGCCTCTGCCAAACGCTCGCTTGCCACTTTCACCAGCGCGCGACTCTTTTTGGAAACCCCTGTTAGCTGCGGAAAGTATTCACTTTCCACAGCGCACCGCTTTGTAGAAAACCCTCCTTAGCTGCGGAAAGTAATTACTTTCGACAGCGCGCCATTTCAATTTGAACCGCTCCTTAGTTGTGGCAAGCGTCCACTTTTCCACAGCGCGCCACTCACGAGCTGATTGTCAAACCTTTTGAGATTGACCACTTTCAACAACGCGCCCATTAATGAAAAGTGTCCCTTAATTGTGGAAAGTCGAAACTTTCCTCAGAGCACATCCAACTTTCGAACATAAGTTAGTTGTTGAAAATGAATAATGGAAATTTTGGAAAAGAAGACTTCATGGACCACGTTATTTTCTAAAACAGAACGAAAAACCCTAAGCTTAATGATTGCAGAAATTTCAAAAAATGACTTGAGGTCACAACCTATCACCTAGAACAGAAATAAATCCACTAGTTTATTTTAGGAGTTAACATTATACACCAGATGTCTTCTCTTTTATCTTTTCCCTTTTATTTTTTCATATCCTCGACCTATAGTGATAAGCTAGTTAGCTGACTCAAGATTTGACTCATACCTAAGATGGATTCTCCCATTAGGGATGATTATAGATTCATGGAAATCTCCAATGCCTCAGCCTGCGAAGCAGTCTTCTGTTGCATTAGAGGGACTCTGATGTGTGGTAAAAGGGCAATAATGAACTGGTAAAAGATAAGCAATAAACCATTCCTTGTTCTGCTCGTCTGGAATCTGAAAAGTCAGCCGACCTGTTAGGGTTTTAAACCTCTGATCAAACTCTTAAACATGTTCATATATTCTTTTCTTGATTTCTTTCAACTCTGTAATGCATTGTGACTCCGACTTGGGTTTCTTGAATTCTGCAACCAGCACATTCTTGATCTCATTCAGCAGTTTAAGCTATGCAATTCCTTGGAAAAATTTCATGTACCATCTCAGTGCACGATCTCTCAAGTTAGTACTAAACTGAGCTCATTTAACAGATTCGTCGGTGAAATTCTTAATACTCCATACAACTTAACATATAAAATGATGTTGATCAGGATCTTCAGATCCATCTCCTCTAAATATGGGTAACCTCATCTCATCTGCCATAGATCTTCCTAGGTTTCCTGACTGAGTGTGCATTGAACCACTTGTACTAGTTCTCTGATAACTTAGGTTACTCTGGTTACTTAATGTTGCTAAAACAACAAGGGGTTTGATAGAACTTACTTCAGCAGTCTGCGTAGTCCTTGAAATTTCTGACTCTTCTCGGCGAGGTTCTTCAGTCTTCTTTCCTTTTGCCCTAGTGGAATCTGAATGTTCCTCATTTAGAAACTCTTCTTCTTCTCCACTGTAGAACCCTTCTTCTTGTGCTGGTTCATGACTCTACTCGAACAAGTTCACCAGAGGAGCTTCTTTGAAGGTCCTCCCACTGCGTGTGTGCCTGATCTCTTTGTCGTTGTTACTGTCTGAATTCTTGAACATTATATTTCTCAGTCTTACCCACTACTGTATCTTCAAGATGTTCTTCTCATGCAATAGCATCTTGGTCTTAAACTTCAAGAAGTGTAAAAATTTTCCTCTAGGTCCTTTAAAGAAATATCTTTCTGCTTGGCTATATGATTCTACCCTATCAATAGAAAACTTTGTGATATGCCCTCCAATGGTACTATCAAACCAATGATCTACTTCTCTTGACACGACATTATCGACTCTTTTTACATTCTTGATTAGTGCCGATTTCCAAACCACAGACGGTCTAGATCTGATCTCAAATTGGGTGTCTATTAATCTGGCCAACCACTCGTATATCTCCTTATGAATTCCTCCAAAGAAAATCTCATGTATATCAGTAAAGATATACCTTCCCAACTAGTCTATTGTGCTAATATTAGGGTTCTTATTCTGATCTTCTGTGAAGTCCTTTTCTTATTCTTCTATCCACTTCTAAATATCTGTCTTCAATTGAAACCAACTCGACATTACCTAAAGAATATCCTAGTCCCGGAAACAGAACCATTTCTTGGCACAGGGGCAGACCTAGGGTTCATTTCTATTAGTGCACCAACAAGCCCTAACTACTGGCCCTTTCGGAAACACCTGCGAAGCAGATGCAGTCTCACCCAAAGTAGCAATAGGGGGTTAAAGGACATAGGTGTCTACAACCAGAGTAAATGCAAGTGGAATCAAGGCAACCACACAAGGAAATCAGATCATTCTTCTCAAACATAAACCTACTTCACATAGTTATATATCAGATCTAACAAACTAATGCATCATCAGAGTAACAGAGTAAATAACACAAAATCAATCACACACAACAACAGGATATACGTGGTTCACCCTCTCCCTAGGGATACATCCATAGAACTGTGCTTTATAATATATTAGGTGAAATCTTATAGTTCTATCTGCGCTCTTATCTTGCAGATCTCTCTCCTTCTCTCTTTTCTCTATCTCCCTTCCCTGCGCACCTAGCTGCAGGGTTGATCTTCGCACCCAGCTGAAGATCTTACAACACAAACTTCTCTCACCACACAATACTCCTCTCTTAGCAATAACAAAAATCACTCATCATCACATACTCAAACCCATATAAGGTCCTCTTGACCTTTATTTATACATTACAATAGCTCATCGAAAACCTTAGGCCAAAACCTAGGTGTCAAAACCCTATATGCCAAAACCCTAGGTGTCTAAAACCCTAGGTCAACTTGAACCACTTTTCTGGGCTTCACCAGCCTGTCTTTCCTTCTTTCCCACGAGGTGCTCCAAAGAATCTATTGGTGGATTTTTTCCCCTTGCTAAGTTGTCCACGATTTGTCTTCCTTGCTGATATGTCTTCCTCGATCTCCTCATCCAATGACTTGCTTTCTTTTACTTCGATCCATCTTTTCTGCTCTTTTTCTCACTTCAACCCAGTATTAGTCACTGTGTCTTCCACGCAGTTCACATTTCGCCTTTTTTTTTTCTGTAATAATCACTTTCTTCCATAACCAAGGGCCAACGAGCATAAGAAATTTGACGAAAAAAATGTTGGACTTGTGAGCTTCGAACCATCATATCCCACAATGGGATGTCTCCATTATCATCATTTATTCGATGCAACATCATGGGGAATAGACATCGAATAACTGATGATAGTGTTGAATATTCTACATGAGATGATATTTTATGTGAATAACATGCAGCTCCACTACCTTAGCTTTCTGTTATGGGGTCTCTTATTGAAAATGAAAAAATCAAAATCAAAACAAACAGGAGTGGTATTTACAATGGTGGAATGTCGGTTACGACCTAAAAAAAACATTTCTTCAAAAAATGCCCATTTATAGGTCCAACAAAAATTTCAGATCCTTGCAACCTACAACCTATAAGTATTTTTTTGAAATACCTTATAGATTTTGAGGGGCCCAATCCACAGGGCTTCAATTTTACCATGCTTGCCCTTGTCCTATTTGGGTGCATCCCATTTGAGTACTAGATATCCCAGCCGAAAATCCTCCTTTCTTACTTTCCTGTCAAAGGCCTGCTTGATTTTTTGTTGATGTTCATGTGCTTTGTCAAGCATCTTCTCCCTAGTATGTTGCACTTCTACTAATTGTTGTATTCTTCTGATAATATCATCAGGCTCCTCTTGGTAGTATTGGAATAATTTTTCCATAGGCAAGGAAAGATGAGAAGGAAAGATGGCCTCGATGCCATATACAATATGAAAAGGAGAGACACCAAGAGACCTCTTTATTGTCACTCTATCTGCCCACAGAGAAAATTTGAGCTTTGAATCCCATGCTTTCTTGTTGTCCTCTAGCAGTATTTTGATGATCTTTATCAGGATTTTGTTAGAGGACTCTGCCAATCCATTTCCTTGGGGGTAGTAGGGGGTAGAGTGAATCAATGCAATCCCAAACTGCTCACAAAACTTTATCAATGATTCATCCTTGAAAGATGCAGCATTATCAATGATGATTCTATTTGGACAACCAAACCTTGCTATAATATCTTCAAGAAAACCAATGATTACCTCGTGAGAAGCCCTCCTTGTGGGGATGGATTCTATCCATTTGGTAAAGTAATCAGTGGCATTCAAGATCCACCTGTGTTGTCCACTTGAAGCAGGATGAATTTCCCTGATAAAATCTAGGCCCCACTGCTAAAAGGGTCCTGAAGCTACCACAGTTTTCAATGGCAAAGACTTGAGTTGTTGCTTCCCAGTGAATTTATGAATTTTAACACAAGCCTTGATTTTTGGCACATACATCAGCGAATAGAGTAGGCTAGAAATATCCATCCCTGAGAATTGTATAGGTTGTAGTTATCCAAAAATGATGCCCCCCACATAGACTGTCATGAAAATCAAACATAATATTTTAGGCTTCTGGTGGGTCTAGACATCTCAAAAACACTCCCAGAGGGTCCTTCCAATACAAGACCTGATCAATAAGGCAATATCTAATTGATTTAATCTTTAGATCCCATTCCTTTCTTTTCCCTATACCATCAGGGGGTCATAAATTTTGCAGAAAAAACATAATATCTGTGTACCAGATGTATTCTACCAGTGGAGGGTTGTCCTGAGAACTTTTACCAGACAACTCAACTGACTGATTTTTTGAGCAAGTGTTGATGAAGTTAACCCCCAAAGCTTTGCAATTAGGCCCAACCAGTAACTTGGCTAAACCTTGGCCTTTATTTAACTTGGTGGGATTTATTTCAAAATCAAATTCAAGGATTTTGGCAATCCACTTGCTCCTTATTCCGTCTATGTCAGGATGAATGAGAATGTCCTTCACAGAAGCTAAAGGAACATATGCAATGATCTTTGAATGTAGAACATAGACTCTGAAAGATTTGAGATCTTTCAACAAATCATTGGCCTATTTCTCCATGATATCATACTTTATCTCTGCATCTCTCAGTGCTCTTCTGAAAAAGGAAATAGGATGCTCCAACCCTTCGACATTCTTCTGCAATAAAACAACTTCTACTATATCAAAAGAATCAAGGGAAAAGATTAGAAAATCCTTGGAACAATCAGGGCTGATTAGAAAAGGTGCCTCAGTCAATGACTTCTTTATTTGGTTGAAGGAATTTTTGGACTCAACAATCCATTTTACTGCATTTCCCTTCCTGAGCATGGTTGTAATATGCTTTACCAATTCAACAAAATTTGAAACAAACCTTCTTAAAAAATTATTTTTTCCCAAGAACGACTGGACTTCCTTCTTGGATATGGGAAGCAACAAGTTTTGGATCGCTTCTACCCTGCTTGAATCAATTATGACTCCCTCAGCTGATACTATATGCCCCAACAATTTTCCCTCTTGCATGGCAAATAAAGACTTCTTGGGATTTAGGGAGAGGCCAAATTTTATGCATTTTGAGAAGACCTTTCTCAAATGTTGATAGTGTTCTTTATCAGACCTAGAAAAAACTGTAATGTCATCCAAGTAGATGACTACAAATTTATCCTTTTCTCCAATGAAGGTGATGTCCATAGCTCGTTGAAAGGTTTCTCCTGTGTTCATCAATCCAAAGGGCATTTTGGCATACATGAACGTGACCCAAGGAGTGGTGAAGGCCATATTTTCTCTATCTTCAGGTAGGACAAAGATCTGGTTGTATCCAGAAAATCCATCAATCATGGAAATCTTGGATGCACCTGTCACCCTCTATAATATGTGTTCCATGTTTGGCAAAGGGTAATTGTCCTTCTTAGAGCTTTTGTTCAAGTTCCTAAAATCAACACAGAGTCTTATTTCTCCATTCTTCTTTCTTACTGGGACCAGGTTGGCCACCCATTCAAAATATCTCAAAGGGAAAATTATTTGGGCATCCAACAACTTCTTTACCTCCCTTTCCATAATAGGCAACAACATAGGATTTATTTGTCTTAGTTTCTGCCTAAATGGTTTGGCCTCCTCTTTCAATGGGATCTTATGTTCAATGTCACTTGTGTCATATGTTCTGAGGTCTTCATAGGTCTAGGAAAAAATATCAACGAATTCTCTTAATAGATCAGTGTACTCAGCCCTTTGATCCCTCGACAAGCTGCTTCACAACTTGACAAATTTTGGATCCTCCTCTGTGCCAATATTGCACTCAGCTACATCAACATTGTCATTTGAAATTTTACCCTTTACTGCCACATCATTTCTGTCAAATAGTCTTTCCAAAGGAACTAGCCCCTTTGGGATGTGATTGCTAGGCACCTAGACAATATGATGATTAGCAATTTTGTTCAGAAAAACATCAGCATGAGGATCTGTTCCAGAATTAGGATCTCGATCAATGTGTAATGCAGAAAACTCATCAACAGTATCCATGAATCTTCTGATCTCAAGATCGTCCTCAAACACTTTCCAATGCTTGACATTGTCAGGTATAGAGGGTCTGAATTTCACTTCTACATCATACCTGAGCTTAGGTGGCAGAGGGACTTTGAAACTACTTGCTGAAACAAATAGAGAATTAGCCATGGAATTCTCTTCTCTTGGAATAAATGAAACATTGAAAGCTAAGAAAAAACTGTCAACAAGATCCCAAACTTCATTTCTGTAACTTCTAAGCCGAGGGTGCTTGGCTTGATAAATATTTCTAATTTGATGGACAATTAACTTGGAATTCCCAAACACTAATATCTCTTTAATCCCCATGTCTTTTGCAGCCTTCAAACCTAAAACAAGAGCTTCATACTCTGCCACATTATTGGTAGTTTCAAATTTTAAATTGTAGGACAGAGATATAATTTCTTGAACAAGAGAAACAAAAACCATTCCAACACCAACACCTTCTCTAGAAGAGGCTCCATCAAAGAACATTTTCCAAATAGAGGTAATTGGAGGAGAATATTCACAGAGAGTAAGGGATTGATTTCTAATTTCAAGAGGGGGTTCAGGGGCATCGGTTAGCTGCAACAAGATGGATCCTAAATCAATATCAAGAGAAAAAATAGGATGGTTGGTGGGGTCATATTCATCACTGATAATGTAGGCCAACTGAGCTTCTCTGTACAGTCTTCTATGCTCCCCTTCGAACACAAGAATGGTAGAATATGTGAGGTCCATATGCTATGTTCCTCCAAGTATTTTTATCCAAGATCTTGAAAACAACATGTCAAACTTGGGGGGAACATCAACCACCATGATATCCATGATCACACTTTTCATGGGAAATTGAAATAAGGTCATGACCAGATCTTTGATGACCCCAAGAGACTGCACTTTCCTAGAATCAAAAGAATACAAGTCATGGTAAGTCTTTATGATTTCTAATCCAAGTTCATCCATGACAGATTTTGGCATGAGATTATGAGAAGATCCTAAGTCCATCAAACAATTATGCAGCACCTTGTCATGTATGTTCAAATATGCATAGAAGGGAGGGGATGAATCATCTCTATCTTCTATCATGGAACCTAAAATGACTGCTAGTTTTTCATCCTGAATATTTACTGAGTCTGAGGAGTGAGATGAAGGCTTAGACTGTAACAGTTTAGAGAGGGATTTTTTGAAATCTTCGTGCTTGACTAACTCCGAAAGGGGTACAAGGATCCTAATATTTTGAATCTCATGCTCAAATATAAAATAGGAGGGGGGGCTTCAGAATTTACCTCACTTCTGGGACAAGACCTTTGGCTATTGGTGAGGGGTTCTGTGTTTTCTTTTCCTTGCCATCGTTCACTGTGACTTTAGTAGGCTTCTCTGCTTTGGAAGGCTTATTAGGAATGTCATACTTCCCTTATTTCTTCTTAGACCCGAGGTTATATTTATTTGTACGACTATTGGTCTTATCTCCTTTACTCAACTCATTTATTTGGTTGTCCATGAGGGACTCCTCGTATGCAGATTGAATCAGATGGGGAAATGGGGAGGTGTCTCCAAGACAATGGGTTTCAAGATCAAAATTTTCTTCCTCTCCTTCCTCATAAAAAATGAGGTTATTTTGGAGAGAGGTTTGGATTTTATGATCATCCCTATCTTTGTTTCGAGGCTCTCTTGGAAGTATCTGAGGGGCAATATTTGGTCTTCTGAAATTGCCTCTGCTATCAGCATTCTGGGCACTCTTATAACCTTTCTTCCCTTAGAATTTCATCTTCTCCATCTCTTCTTAAAGGGATTTCACCAGCTTGATCAATTCATCTACTTGAGGGTGGGACACAGAGGAACCAGAGGTTGAAGCTTCAGATCTCCCCCTTCCTCTGTCTATGTCAGTCTTATTCCTAATTCTATCAACTGCCAATACATTGGACTCTACTTCCATGGCTTCATCTTGCATATGAGCCAAGGAGGTAGCTCTTCTCTCTCTTAACATGAGGAAAAAATTAGGGTCAAAAGCACTAGCGTAAGTAATTTTGGCAGAGGCTTCAGTAGGCTTTATCTTAGCAGGGATCTTGTTATACATTTTGTTGAATCTCTTGGAGAAGTCAGATACAAACTCTCCCTCTTTTATTTTTAGGGACCCAAACTCTGTGATATAATACATAAAGTATTTTTTATCCCCCCATTGTCTCAAGAAGACATCATCTAAATCCTCAATCCCAACAATGGATCCAGGGGTCAATCCCCTAAACCATTTTCTAACTTCACCATCAAGGCTCTAGACGAAGACTCTCATCCACACATCTTCATTTTCAATGTTTAGATTGTCTGCATAACTATATAAGGAAACAAGGTGTTCTTCAGAAGTTATGTCTTCTTCTCCTGTTAATTTGAGCATGTATTTTAGGTAATCTCCAGCAGGGAGATAATTCATGGGTTGAGGTAAGACTAGAGGGGCATACCTTGCAACCACTATGGAATTCATTATGTTCCTAGGGGGATTTACAGCTGCCATAGTGATGATAGTTGGAGGATAACCAGGAGGATATGGAGTTCAAACCAGAGAGAGTGGAACTATTCTTCTGGGAGAAAAGGGGAGCGACTAAGTGTTGGGGGAAAAGGTCACAGGGATTAAGGGAGCAGAGGTTTGGATTTCTATAAATGCAATGAATCTAACAAGGGGAGGAGTGGTAAAACCTGGAGTGGGAAAATCTTCTGAGGTTATGGGTTTAAACCATGGTACAACTTCAGGGGAGATAGGAGCGACAAGGCTTTCTCCCTCCAATCCCTGACTAGGAGGTGAGAAATCAACATGAACACTCCCAAACTTTAAACTTTAGGAAACTCCAGTAGCTGGTATAATAGGAAAATGAGAAGTAGATATTGGAGTTTCTAAAGGAGGATGGTGAAAATCATTAGAAATAACTAGTTCAACAGTCAAACTACCTTCCTGAGGGGTCTTTCATCTTCTGACAATTTTCTTTGGGTCAGCTTTAGGTGTTTCTAGAGGCAGCTATGGGATAGACCTTGTGTGTCTGCCTCTGGAAGCCACAGTCATAATAGTGGAGTCACCAAGTGCACATTTGCAATATTCAATTACTGAGTTCTGATGCACCTTCAGAATCAGTAATCTTTGTCATTCAATCCGAGGGAAAATATTCAATTCATCCCCGACTACAACGCCAAAAATGTTAGCACTAGAAGTCACCTCCTGATTGCAAGGGGGGTAAGCCCAGTACCCATCAATTTTATGTCACAATGAATAAATCAAAGGGGGGTCTAATGGATGCAGACTCAGGATAATATCACTTTAACTCAGAAAGTGGGCTGGTATGCATAGGTAGATGAGGTTTTGATCTAACTTCAGTCAGTAAGTTGTAGTAAGGGTGAGTAGGATGAATAACTTAAGGATAAAATGTAGAGGTCTCCTATGGACATCCGGTCTTCTAGCAGCCTAAGGAGGAAAAACTCAGGAAACAAGATCCTCTTTGGTTTTGAGTTTTAGGAAACTAAAAGAAATTATAACCAAACTGAGATCAAACATACATCACAATATAGTTACAACAGCTCGATTGGATCATCCATGCCCAAGTCCTTTAGTATTAGAGGAAAAAGAGACGAAGGAGAAATATGATTGTCATTAAACAAGAAGTCTAAAGTAACAATACATGACCAGAGAACCAGAGGCTTCATTACAAATTTATAATATAAGAGAATAGCTCAACCATTGACCTTAAAAAAATATCAAAACTAACTATTTATACTCAAAACAACTTGCCACTACCAGGAATGTGACCTGGCCACTACAATCAAGGCTTTGCGTCTGTATCTTCTTCTATCAGTCTGCACATGCATCCTTCTATCAGACATGAACTCAAATCAGTATGGGCTTGTAGAAGAATCTGTTGAAGAGGAACTTTGGGCTAACAGTCTACCTTCATGGCCAACTTTTCCATGCTTTCCATTTATTGGGTGAAATGAGGTTTCAAACAACTCTCCCATTTCCATTAACTGCTTTTATTGGGATTGAGGCAAGGCCTGACACCCCTGAATATTCCAAGTGATCCCCATGACTTCTGCGAGTTCAATCCTGGCATCTTGAAGCCACATAGATATTTTTCTATGACCAATGCAAGCACTTTCAGCCTTTGATGAAGCTCCTTTCCATCCCTCCATGCAACCTACGGTTGTGACCACGAGCTCAACTCTTGGGCGCTTCGCTATTTCGTGAACCTGTGTCGCACTCTATGCAAAAACCCTCGAGTCGCAAAATCACGACTTCTTGGATCTGATTCCACGCGTCCTTGCTGGATCAAATGACTCCTGCTGATTTTGGATTTCAAGAGTTGGGATCTTTGATGAACAAATTTAACAAAATTCTGAACTACCGATTCTCGCGATTATTATTCACTGTTGATCTCTCCTAATGAGATCTATGACCCAGATAAAAAAAATTCTCAAACTTAGATCTCGAGCCTTTTCCCCAACATTAAATTTCGGGCAAATTTTAGATTTTGAATACCCGTGAACCGTTGATCTGAACTCCACCTTGAATCCCAACTACTAAAAACTTATCTTTATCACTCACTTGATTTGAGTCCATATTATAACGCTCTAAGTGTTTCTCTTTGTGCTTATGGCTACAACCTGTGTAAGAAAATACTTGGACGACTAGATGAGGGCTCGGGAAAGAAAAGGGATCAGTGATAGAGGTATAAAGGAAAGTGATTAACCTCGGAGAAAACAAAAAATCTAGGGGCCAAGAATTCTCAGGTAGGACTACTCAAAAGAAAAGGTTGCTCAAATGATCGAGGGAATACACAGAGCAAACTGCCAGCTGAAAGAGGAAAAACTTAAGATTTGGTCGGAGAAAAGGAGAAAGATAGGGAAAAATTACTAACTTAGGTAGAAACCACAAACCCACAAGACTCTGACCAGTTTGTGTGATAACAAAATAGATAAGAAACAATCATCAAATGCACATAACCAAGCAGTGCACATTAAAATTTGCAATTTCATCTAAGTATGTGGACGAGGTACCATGTGATGTAGTGACACTAAGTGAATGTGGAATGGTATTAGGTAGTCCATACTTATATGATCGTAAATAAATATTCTACAAGACAAAGAGTCAATATCATTTAACAAAAGCAGGTCAATAATATGTGGTTCACGCTCATCATGTAAAGGCAAATAAAACTCTTCAAACTATGGAACAATTAAAGAAGGAAGTTCAAGCAAGAAACAAACCTATAATTTTTTCAAGTCAAGTAATTGATCTTAAGAAAGAACACGAGATGATTGTAGAATGGAAAATCAATCACAATTTGCTTCAATATAAGCTTATGTCATGAAAATATTACAAACATATCATCTCATTAGCAGTCGTATTTTTTATTGTATCATTAGTAATGTTGTCTACATGGATTATAGTGGCTTCAGTAAGATGTGACAGGGTTCAAATGGCTAATAATATGCTGTCAGTTGTCATGATTGTGTTACAGTTGATCTTGATGAGACAGGTGCACAGGAAAGAGTTCAGAGACATAGGACAAGCCGAGTGGCCTATCCCAAGATTTTTGACTGGTCAATAACCTTTTGGGGACCAAAAGGTCCTTTAGTGGGGAGGTGTGATCCAGAATCGAATCCAGGAGCTTGACGAAGCTCAGAAAGGCCTAAAAATAAAAGTTCTCAAAATGGCTTCAAAATAGACATGTGTGTAGGCCTCGTCGATACGAACCCAACACAACTTGAACAGGGTCAAACAAACGTCGTATGCTCAAATTATGGTGATCTGTTCGTTTTTCCAAACAGACAAAAATATGTTGACTATACAGTCCGTACAATGCCACGTGGAATCTGATTGTACAGGTCGTACATCCATATATTTGATGTGGCAGGCACAACTAGCAGGTTGAATAGGTGTACAAATGTTGATGTGGACAAGATAGGTGGACCAAGTGGGAGGTGACATGTGTCGCCACTGCAAGGGTGACACATGGCATGCTCGTACAACTGATGTAGAACGTTCATATGGGTGATGAGGCACGTCTGTACGTCGACACATGGAAAGGTACGGTATGATGACAGGGTATGTACAAGTGGCATATAGTTAAACCAGTTGGTGATTAACACATGGCATAAGCATCGACGAATGGTGAGGTTCCACGAGGCCCAGACGTGGGATGCCACGTGGCACCCTTTTACTTTTTCGTGGTTTCATTGCAAAAATTTGGTGAACTCCACAGGTTTCGACCTCGTGACCTCTTGTACGAAGGAATGCTTTGGGGTAGGTCGGGTACCAACCTGCCTACCATGGGACTTGTTAACCTACGTCCACCATATAATATTTATGTTGGAAAATAAGGTATGGCGGAGGCGGAAGGGGATTGGGGCCTAGTCCCAACCCACAGTTTTACAACTCCATAGAACCACATCCAATACCAGGTGCACTCTATTACATGGTTATATGATGGGCGCAGGGGAAGGGGGGGCAGGCGCACTGTTAGGGTGTGATCCTATCTTTTTGCACCATACGACCAGAGTTCACGGGATAAGGGCCAGTGCACAGCCCCTAGGGGGTTGGTGTTTGGCCATATGATTCCATGTGACCATGTTTAAGGGCTCATGCCAAGCCAAAGGGGGATTAACCCAATATGTGTGCAAAAAGTGGTTTTATAACCATATATTATTGATTTTGATGGATTTTTGGCCTGTTATTGGATATGTTTGGCCCTTTTGGGGGGGTATTAGGACCTTTTTTAGGCCAAATCTTGGAGGGAAGTTGGGAGATGGTTACCAAATTCATATCTATATAAACTGGGCCTTCTTGAGGCCATGAGAGGAGATTTAGAGCATGTTTATGCTGAATATTTTCCAAGCCAAGGCCATTTTTATGCAGGGAAGTTGTTGAGGAGCGCACCTTTGCGGGCCATTTCTGGGAGCTTCAGTCATCCGATTTGAGTGTCGTTTCTTCTGTTGGGTTCTAGATATCTGGTAGAAAAAGACAAGATCTATTTTGTAACCTTTTGGCACTACTATGATGTACTTATTGAGATTTGAACATGAATAAGAAAGCCTCACCCACTGAGACAAAGGCACAGAGACGTAGGCGAGATTGCTGAACTTTTTTATCACATTGGTGTTATGGTTTATTGTTTTTTTATGCTTTATTTAAGATCTACATATGTGTATATGGTTGTTATGCTTTTTCTATAACTTCTTCCTCTTTCTTTAAGCTTCCTAGTTGGTTAAACAACACATGCTTAATAACTCAACCATAGTCGTGTAAAAGATCTTTTCGGATCATCTATGCCACGTCATATCAATCCATATCTCACCAAATAAATTTAACCTTCAATATCATAGAATAGGTATATTTTTCATCAAGGTCATGGAATTAAGTACATGATAGGTTTATAAGGTATAATCATTTCTAAATCGAAGAGAAAATTCAACCTATAACTCTAGTTATACTATCTTAGGGTGGTTGCACTCATTTTTTGATTGGAGATTTCAACATGGGAGATATTATACTAGATTTAGGATCTGAAGTAAATATGATACCCAATAAGACACGACAATGTATGGGAGAAACCACATTAGGATATTCACCTGTTCAGCTGAAACTAGCAAATCAACACAAAGTTCTACCAATTGGAAGACTAAAAGGAGTGACAATAGATCTGGATGGACTACGTTCTAAAGACGATTTTGAAGTAATAGAGATAGTGGATGGAATAAAACCTTATCCGACATTGATTGGATTGGATTGGGCGTTTCACAATCAGGCCATAATCAACTTAAAGATGAGGAAGATGACATTCGAGTCAGAAGAATACAGAATCATTGTGCCATTGGACCCATCAGAAGGGGAAAGGTTTGTAGAACCTACTTGCTTGGACCTGAAGGAAATTAACCAGTTGTACAGAACAACCACATGAGAAGAATATTATGTGAACCCAACTGCATATGGGGTACTAAGTTGAAGAAGCATCACCTCATGTGCATCAGACTCAGATACATGATTAGAGAATTGGCAGCAGAGGTTACATGAAGTCTCCACAAGAAGATGCGCAAGAATAGACCAGTAATATGGGTAGGTAAAGAGATAAGGGAACCTCCCATATTCCATGGGGTGAATGACTTAGAAGCATTCTTAACATGATACAAAGATTAAGTGTTAGAAAGTCAGAGGCTCTTACCCCTGGATATAGAACTCAAGGAAAGACCTACCAAATGGTAGGGTGCGCACAAAGAAACAATTAAGGATTGGTACCAATGTAAGCGGTTACTGCACATTAGGTTTGGAGTAGAACAGGGAAGAAACCAACTATAGAAATACAAAGGACAGGGGGCACCAACAGAACACTTAGAAAAGTGTAGAATGCTATGGAGGATGACTCCACCGAAGGAATGGCCTGATCATTTTTTTCACACATTAGAAGGGATTGCAAGAAACTGGTATACAGATGAAGAATTGCGTAGAGGAAATACAAATTGGACAGTATTACAACAAAAATTTACAATCACTTTCTCATTTGATCATGAGAACCACAACATAAACTCAACACTTAAACAAATCAAAGGGGTGATATTCATTAAAGAACCAGAAGTTGAACTCATGAAAAAAGAACAACAACAAAACAAACAAATAGTAAAAGAACTATTGTCATGCTACCATGTGCAGGAAGAAGCACGAGATGAAGATGACCCGCGAAACATTCAGATTGTGGAAGTTGAAGGAGAAAGATAAGTGGAATTTCCACCTCTGGAATCAGAGGTATTTTTTGTGTCGATCAAGTTGAAGATAGACAACATTGGGATAGTTGAGAATCCCAAAATGGCCAGCATTGGAGATTACTAGGATGAATAAACAGTGGAAATCATAACATAGATACTATGAGAGTAGAACGACCTGTTTCCAACAATGTTCACAAAAATGAAAGGCATAGCAGGAGAACTAGGTGAAATGAAGATACCTCTCAAATATGAGGCAAGACCGATCAGACATAGACCATATAGACTAAACCCTATATATAAGCAGAAATTCAAATACGAGATTGATATGATGTTGGAGGCTGGACTCATAGAGCTTGTAGAGGAGTCTGAATGGGTAAGCCATATGGTAGCTAAGGAGAAACAACAGGGAGGGATAAGGATACGTGTTGACCTGAGGAAGCTAAACTATGCGTGCCTACATGACCCATTCCCTACTCCTTTCACAGATGAGGTGTTGGAGAACATAAGAGGAAATAAAGCTTATTCATTCATTGATGGATTCTCAAGATACCATCAGATCAAGATAGCTCCAGAAGACAGATACAAGACTAATTTTTCCATAGAATGGGGATTCTTCTAGTACACAGTCATGCCGTTTGGACTGAAGAATGCACCAACAATATTTTCTAGAGTAGTCATAGCTGCATTCAAATAATTCATCCACCAGTTTCTAGAGGTATATCTGGATGATTGGACAGTGTATAGTCTATTGAAAGACCATGTAGGGGAGTTGAGGTTGATGTTAGAAATATGCAGGCAATGTTAGATATCATTAAACATCAATAAGTTCATCTTCGGAACACCCTTTGGGATACTATTGGGCCATATAGTATGAAAACAAGACTTGATAGTAGATCCTTACAATATTGCATTAATTGTTAATCTACCACCACCAAAATAAGTATGTTAGTTAAGAGAAACATTGGGACACATAGGATACTATAGGAAATTTATAAAAGGGTATGCACAGATCATTGTGCCATTGGAGAAATTGTTAAGAAAATACAACAAGTTTCAGTGGAATGAGGACTGTCAGCGAGGTTTGGACACCCTGAAAGAGAAGATGGTAACCGCGCCAATACTATTATTCCCAGATTGGGAAAAGACATTCCATGTGCATGTAGATGCATCAGCCATAGCACTTGGAGCTATTCTGGTTTAGTCAGGAGCAGGATAATTAGACCATCCTATATAATTCTCTAGCAGAAAATTGTCAGAATCAGAGCGGAACTACAATACCAAAGAGAGAGAGGGCTTAGGTATGGTCTTTGCACTTTAGAGGTTCAGAAATTACTTGTTGGGAAAACATTTCAAGGTTTTTACAGACCATTCAAATATCAAATACCTCATCAACAAGCCAATGTTGGGGGGAAGAATTTGTAGATGGTTGTTGATGTTCCAGGAATTTGACTTCAAAGTGATAGTCAAACCAGGGAAGTTGAATGCAAGACCTGATCACCCATCAAGGATCACTAATGTAGAGGAAACTACAAATCTAGAGGACAAATTTCCCGATGCACAATTATTTTCAGTCCAAGTAGCTGATGACTATTTTGTAGACATCATTCAATACTTGAGTATAGGGACTACACCACAAGAATTCAACACTGTGCAGAAGAAAAATATGGTAGTCAGGGTTGTAGACTATCAATTGATTGCAATACACTTATACAATATGGGTGTCGACAACATCTTGAGAAGATGTGCACTAGAACATGAAAGACCTAGGATTTTAGCAGAAGCCCATGAGGGAATAGCAAGAGGACATTATACAGACAAAGCTACCGCGCATAAGGTATTGTATGCAGAACTATGGTGGTCGACTGTTCACAGAGACTCAAAGGACTATTGCTAGAGATGTGATGTATGTCAGAGGGTAGGTAAATCAAATAGAAGGGAGGATATGCCCTTGAAACCACAAGTAACCTTGCAGGTATTCGACAAGTGGGTGATATATTTTGTGGGACCAATTAACCCACCAACAAAAAAGTCAGTAGCAAGGTACATTATTATTGCGACAAAGTACTTAACAAGATGGGAAGAAGCAACACCAGTAAAAGATTGCAACGCATAGATAGCATCACACTTCTTGTTTGAGAAAGTGATCACTAGATTTGGATGCCCAAGGATTTTGATGAGTGACCAAGGAACTCACTTCATTAAAAACACTATTAAGGCGATGACTGAGGAGTTTCAGATTTATCATCAAAAGAGTACACCATATCATCCTCAAGCAAATTGAACAGTGGAATCCTTTAATAAGATCCTCGAAAATGCACTGACAATGATCTGCAATGTTAATAGGGATGATTGGGACTTGAAGATACTAGTAGTACTATGGGCATACAAGACCACATGCAAAAAATTGACTGGGAAGACACCATTAAGATTGGTGTATGGACAAGAAGCAGTGGTGCCATTAGATTTTCGGGTACCTAGTATGCGCGTAGAAACAATTACAAACATGACAGAGTGAGGTGTAGTACAAGAAAGGATAAGTCATGTGATGATCATGGAGGAATATAGGATTATAGCAAGGCTTCACCAAGAATTAAAAAAAACAAGGGACAAATCTTGGCATGATAGACTTATCAAGAGGAAAAATTTCAAGGAGGGAATCCATTCAACACCTAGGAAAACTCAAAATACATTGGTTGGGACCATATGAAGTAAATATTGTCACAGATGGGGGAGTTGTATAGTTGAAGGAATTGAGAGGAACAAAACTCAGAGGAATGATCAATGGGAGTCGATTGAAGTTGTATAGGGACAATCGACCTCATAGTAGTTGAAAAAAAAAAAAAAGGACTGCACGCAGCGACAGAGGGGTTGCCGCGCCTGAAATCAAAAGATAGAAACCACCTAAAGGAGGGGTAGCGTGTCAAAAATAGAATTTTCATGTGCACTCATAAATTTTATCAAGACGGAGAAGGGAACAACGTTTAGAAAAAGGAAGAAATCATGAAAAATGGTGGGTACGACAAATAGGCACCAATTGATGGCGTCTACCAAAATTGAATGTTAATAAATACTGACGGGACATCACATTAATCACGCCAACTGGAGACATCAAGGGAATTCAATGGAAGGTATGCAGGAAATGCCAGTTCATTCAAAATGCCACTTGGATAACGTCTCCGAGAAGTTTCACATGATTCCTATATAAGGCAAGCACACGAGGATCGTAAGGTTTATTGTGAAATTGAGTCTTAGAGTGACAAAGTATATGGAGAAGAGAGTGAGTTTG
Organism: Picea engelmannii; assembly: GCA_009831015.1. NCBI lineage: Eukaryota > Viridiplantae > Streptophyta > Pinopsida > Pinales > Pinaceae > Picea > Picea engelmannii. The sequence goes on from ML779354.1 coordinate 1,103,302, forward strand.
CAGGAGTTACAGAGTGAACTAAACTTGGCAGAGACCATGTTTACCACCATGGCACCACCCAAGCTAGGAGTGTTGAGACAAGCATATAGATGACCTTGAAGCAACCTCAGAGCACCTCAACAACCACAGGGAAGTGAACAACAAACACCTCGGCCTATATAATTTGTCAACTTGGATGAAATCCTGTCGCCCAATATGGAACTAGGGAGCCCCACACAAGTGGTGGAGGAAACCCAACAAACATCAACAATGGGCATGGGTATTGATAGGCCGAAGGTAGGATAGAGCCAATAGGCCAAGGATTCAGGAAATCCTTCATGCCTTGAAAACTTTGAAGAAGCCCTAAGGATTAATCGGATGGTCCTGAACCAGACAGAAATGGTCGTACAAGAAAAGTCAAACACAACAACGTCAGAGCAACCATAGGAGGGCATAGTAGAAGATTTCACCGGTCGGACATAGGCATATACATAGGAGAGAACAATGGAGGTTGGAACCTCGATTCAGCCACCAGAGTAGAAGGGAAAACATCCAGTAGAAATATCATCGTCCAGGCAGGCTGTAACAACCATAGTTTTACTGCGCATTCCAAAAGGGGTGCATATCGTGACTAGCCTGTTAGGCCACATGGAAAAACTATGGTACTCAGATCATGATGTGAACGATAAGGATAAGTTCCAGAGTTTGCAAAGAACCACTGACTTAGGATACTTCGATGAACCAATCAACCAACCAAAGCAGTGGCCAGTCAGACTTGCCAGCACCGGGATTCTAAGTATGTTGGAGATCCCGCACTTTGGAAGGGGTTGCGACATAAACAACTGCATCAAGAAGTTGATGGAAGTTACCCACAAAGGATACTTATGGGTGGAAGAGCCAGTCTCCATAGATGTAGAGCTTATTGTGTATATTATAGGGCTTCCATCTCGGGGAGAGACACCCGCTCAGTTTGTCGATGACTAAACAAAGGAGAAGGCATTGGCTAAGGAAATGAAGAAGATGTATGGCATGAAAACAGGGTCGCGCGAAATCATCATTAAGCACATTAGTGAGGCAAAAACCAGGTTGGCCAACAAATTCATGGCATGCAAGTTGCTCAGGAAGTTCCGCAAGGAGGAACACCCTGCCAGGGTCATCACAACTGCAGCATAGTGTGCAGAGGTCACTATACTTAGTTGGGCCCCGTACTTGTTGAATCTGTTTCTTGAATACTGCAAGGACGAGAAGGACCTGAGGAAAAAGTTCCACTACTCCTAGCTACTCATCCTTATTGCCTTGGTCGGATGGAGGGAGCCTAAACATACATACTTTTATGAGAGATCCACTCATTTCCATGCAACGCGATACCTATCATTGGGGAGCACTTCAGACCCCAAAAACAAAAGTGCAAATGTAGGCATGTTTGCAAGGTATTACAACGACCTACAAGAAAGCATTGCCAACACTTGGCGAGTTATGCCATAAGTGGTCATGCAATATCAGGGCATAGACAACTTTAAAGTGACTAGGAATATAGTATGAATCCAAGCATGAAAGGATACCGAGAAGGAGTGGCTACAACTTCGGTATTGCGTCAAGGAAGAGGACATAGAAATGGCGATCAAGGATTGGCAAGAGGGCTGAAGAGTTCAATTCCTGAATTAAGATATGTGCATGGATAAGGAGGAGGATGTAGGGAAAGAACAGACAAATGTAGGATACAAAACGGTGCCCAAGAATCCAAATCTAGGTCATAAGTCGACGCAACAAAAGAAAGGGGGTGCACCAAAGAAATGTTCCCGGGTGGGGAAGAAGAACAATACCCAGGCGTCACAACAACAGGAAAAAGAGACTAAGACAACACATGGGACCACATCAAGTTATACTCAACAAGAGAAAGGCCATACCAAGAGACCAATCATACACATGGGGGGTGCACGAAAGAAATATAAGGCGCACAAAACACCACCAGAATATACAATCACCGAGGACGACGTGGACCTCGTTTCCCAAATGGTCTGGGACCGAACAACGAAAGATTTTGATGAAGCCCAGCAACAAAGGGATAGGATCTAGGAAGAGTAGGTCAACATGAGGCAACTCCTAGAGAATATCAGAGAAATACAGAGGGCGAGCAGAGGAATAGAGTCAATCCCCGCAACATCACAGACAGGATCCAAGGCTGGGTCTAGCGACATGATACAATAAAGACGATAGCACAGGTGAGCCCGAATTTTCACGTTACACCCAACATGTTACACATGGATTAAATTGTGGTCCAGACATCCTTGAAATATCCAACACAAATATAGTTGGTAATGGGGTGGATACCAACCAAGGCTTATATAAACTGCAAGTCAGTGTCGTGCAGGAGGTACAGTCATGCGCACACACAAACGCATCATAATTGCAACAGGAGAAGGACAATAGAGAAGAGTTGGAGTTGGTGCTCGAGCAGGTCAAGCTCAAGACCAAGGATGAGAAAGATCACGTGGATAGGATCTAGCAGATATTGGATGTAGCCTATGACATAATTCCAAAGAGCACGCAAACAATAGAGCCCATGACAACGAAGAAAATTTATCAGATTGTGCAAACAATCGATCAATACATGAAGGAGATAGAGAACTTATAGGAACAACTCATCCCTACCACTCCTCCGGAGGAAAAGGAGAAAAGGAAGCAACAAGTAACAAGGTAGATGGAGGAAATGGAATGACAAGTCAGCGCAGCTGTCGACTTGTTTGATAAAGGAACACAACTATGGATGAAGCTAGAGGAGGATCAATAGGTCCAACAGTGGGACCAGAAAGAGGAAAAGATAAGCGTAGCTACCCAGGACCTCAAGCATAGGTAGAAGACAATTCATATCACTGAGCACCTCAAAGGAGTACAGGATATAAAGAAGTTGCAAGAATAACTCATAGCCACGCAGACACAGAAGAAGGAGAAACAAGCTCAAATGGAACCTCTCCAAGAGCTAACAACGAAGGTCATTGCGCAGGCAGAAGAGGCAAAGAAGAACATGGAACAAACTCAAGCAGAGTGCGCAGAGATGATCAACGAGGATATTGCAGTGCAAGTATTGGACACACTCAAAGAAAATACCATACAGGCTCAGAGACAAGGGAACTCACATAGAAGTTCTAGAATCTCGCAGGAGCTATTGAAGAAGCGCATAAAGTTTAGGTGGCTCATGACGAGACACATGTCATTGTTGGGGGAATTTTGGATGTAGGATTATTTAGGAGAAAAGGATATTTTTGGAAGAGAAGCATGTAAGGAGGAAAGGACAATTGGAAGGAAAAGAAACATGTGCAAGGGAATTTGGTGAGGAGCGCATGCAAGGAAGATCCAACGACGTTAGGGTTATAGTTTTTGTAATGTATTGTAATGGTTGATGAGCCAAGAGTATAAATAGGTAGTACTTAGAGAAAGAGGGAGTGTGAGGGGAGACGACCAAGGAAGAAAGAGTTGTAAGAATTGTATGATTCAAATGTTGGAAGATTGGTTGTTGTCATTGATGTCAACCCTAGTCATGGGTTTTGGACCGCAAGATTGATGAAGGTATTTGGACATGAAGGAAAATGCACATGCAGATACAACGCCCATGGATGGATAGTATACATCATTTTGTTTCTTGTGGTATGTGGCACGTCACGTGGATCCTCATGGTTGAGGAGAAATAAATTTTTGAAGATGACAAAGTGAATTGAAGAAGGAAGTACATGTAAGCCCTGAAGATAATTAAAGAACATAATTACAAAATAAGAAAGTGTCAGGTTGGCCCTAATGTTAAAATGAAGTGACATAAATGGTATAAATAAATATCATTATACATTCATTTGATACACAAGTCGAATTTCAAAGGAAATCAGAAGTAAAGAAGACCGGATTTCAAGGGAGGATGAAGTCTTTTGGTGATGAGTTCTAAGGTATGTTATTTTCAGGTCATCTTACCATTTTCGCTATAATGTTTTTTCTAGAACGATTCATATGGTGAAATTGATATGGTATTGAGAATACATATCAAGGTACATGTGGTAAAATTTTCAGCTCTTGATTCGCTATAATTATGGATATACACTATGTGGAAGATAGGGTTTTGACCAGTCCTGAAGCTAGTCAATAAACAGGTGTTCTGGGTAAAACAGTCATAACTTCTTCATAGAGAATCCAAATGAAGTGGGACAAATTGCATTGGAGAGTAAAAACTTTAGTTTCTTGTGTGATATTTTCATAATCTGATGTTAATTATTGAGTGCGGGGCATTCTGTACAAGTTAGGTCTCCTGAATAAACCAGAATTGAACAAAGTCTACCATTCTCTCTATAACTTATTTTTGGGTGGAAGGAAGGGGCAAGGATGGAGAGTTAAATCCTCTCTTGATATTGGAGGATTGTATATTCCTCTTGTAGTTTAATCCCTCCCTTTACATTTGGAAGTTGTAGCTACCTTTGGAAGTCATTACTTCCCTTGAACAAAAACTATTGATTATTTCTCATATAGTGTGCATGGTGTATTGTGGTGTATTGGTGTAACTCTTATACTATTGTTCATTGCTCATTGGATATAGTTGAATGGTTTAAGTATCAGTTGAAAAAGGTTTTAAATTGTACTTGATACTGATTCACCCCCCTCTCAGTATCAACATCAGAAGCTAGTGAACTAGGAAAGTAGTGAGTGACTGGATCTTGAGTATTAGATCGTAGGCTAAGGAGCATGGTGCAATCTAGTCAACTTCACAGGGATCAAGGAGCCTGTTGAGAGAGTAAGATATAAGATTGTAAAAATGTGCAGTGTGACATATTAGTGAACTATAATAAATATATTGAGTTCCATATCTTTGTGGACGTAGCCTAGGAGGGGGTGAACCACAGTAACACATGTGTTATGTGAATGAATGTATGTGTCTTTATTTTTTCTAAATGGTGAATGTTAGATGAAGGAATTAACTAGTTAGATCTAGTATTTCACATGCTTGAATAGAATGATTGTTCTAATTAGATGTTATACTGAATAAATAAATATTACAATATACAATCGCAGATATCCACTCGTTCCCAGGTTGCAAAAACCTTAGTATTTCAGCCACCCATAGAGCTATCTCGGGTGAGACTGTGCAGTACACTCTGTGTGTTGTGTTGTCTTTTGGTCTTCCAAAGGGGCCGATATTTTTAAAGGGATTTTTTTGGGAGCTTATTAAATCTAAACCAGGGTCAATATATGATAGTAAGGTATGATCAGAATAACGCATAAAGAATCCTAAGTAGAAAAGACAAATACCAACAAATGGTTAAATCCAACAACCTCTCATTCCTCTCATGCCTGTCCCACCCAAGGAAGTGTACCCCTTCTCTGCTCAACAGTTCTTCGACTACCCCACTTCCCTTCCAGGGTTTCAGAAACATGTTGTATAAGAAGTCTCAGAGCAGTGTAGCTACAGTTCAGCTCCCTCAGGAAAAAAAATTCCCCAGCAATCCTCTCACCTAAAGAGAGTTTCTCATGGGTCTGACAACCCGCCTCTTCAATCCACGGGCCTAGAAACCCACAGGCCTGAAAACCTAATTCTTCAATCCATATATTAATTCAACCAGGTACATGTAGATGTTTGGGTGAAGATATAAATAGAAAATGGGTATGGAGCAGGTGATGGCAACAACAAATTTCATGTGAGGAACAGTGCAAGATTGGGTATGGTTCAACACGGGTTTAGGTAAAGAACGGGTGTGTTGTGCATAACCAGAGGGACACAGTTTACTGCCGATAAAATGAAAGTACAAGGTATAGCTCCAGCTTGTGTGCAGGATCCATGGGTGTGGCATGTAAAGAGGATCCCGCAAAATTATCAGTAAGCGCATCAGTGATGCAACAACCAGGTTGGATAACAAATTCATGGTGTGCAAGTTGCTCAGGAAGTCCCACAAGGAGGAAGTCCCTGTCGAGGTCATCACAACTACAACATAGTGTGCGGAGGGAACTATACTTAGTTGGGACCCATACTTGTTGAATTTGTTTCTTGAAGAGTGCAAGGACGCACTGGACCTGGGGATAGAGTTCCACTACTCTTGGCTACTCATCCTAATATCCTTGGTTGGATGAAGGGAGCATAAATATACATACTTTTGCGAGCAATCCACTTGTTTCCACACAACACAATACCTATCACTGGGGATCACTTCAAACCCCAAAAACAAAAGTGAAAATGCAAGCATGTTTGTAGGGTATTACAATGACCTGCAGGAAATCATTGCCAACACTTGGCGGGTTATGCCAGAATTGGTCGTGAAATATCAGGGCATAGCCAACTTCAAAGTAATTAGGCATGCACTATGGATCCAAGAATGAAAGGATCTCAACAAGGACTGGCTACAACTACAGTATTCCATCAAGGAAGAGGACGTACAAATGGCCATCAAGGATTGGCAAGATGACTGGAGATTTCAAGTCCTAAATCAAGAGATGTGCATGGATAAGGAGGATGATGTAGAGAAATAAAATACACCTACAAGAGACAAAACAGTGCCCAAAAATACAAATCCAGGTCAGAATTCAATGCAACAGAAGAAAGGGGGTGTGCCAAAGAAAGGTACCCAGGCGAGGAATAAGAACAATACCCAGGCGTCCCAGGAACATGAAAAAGAGATTGAGACAAAACAAGGGACCACATCAAGTGCTACTCAACAAGAAAAAGGCTAGACCAAGAGACCAATCATACACACGGGGGGTGAATGCAAGAAATATAAGGCGCACAAAACGCCACTTGAATATACAATCATCGAGGACGACATAGACCTCATTTCCCAAATGGTCCAAGACCAAACAACATAATATTTTGACGAAGCCCAACACCAAAGGGATAGTATCTAGGAAGAGATGGTAAACATGAGGCAATTCCTAGAGAATATCATAGAAACGTAGAGGGCAGGCAGAGGAATAGATTCAGTCCATGCAACATCACAGATAGGATCCAAGGTTGGGTCGAGCGACAGGATACGATCCAGACGATAACAAAGGTGAGCCCGACTTTTCATGTTACACCTAACATGTTGTGCATGTATTAAATTGTGGTCCAGACACCCTTGAAATATCCAACACAAATATAGTTGGTAATGGGGTAGATACCAACCAAGGATTATATAAACTACAATTCAGCATCGCGCAGGAGGTACAGTCACACGCATGCACACACATAGTATAATTGCAGAAGGATTTGGTACTCAATCAGGTCAAGCTCGAGACCAAGGATGAGAAAGATCACGTGGATAGGCTCGAGCAAGGCTTGGTTGTAGTCTATGACATAATTCCAGAGAGCGCGCAAACAAAAGAGCCCATGGAGACGCATAAAATTTATTATATTGTGCAAACAATCGATAAATACAGGTAGGATATTGAGAACCTCTGGGAACAACTCATCCCTACCACTCCTCAGGAGGTAAAGGAGAAAAGGAAGAAAAAAAATAGGGAAGATGGAAGAAATGGAACGACAAGTCAGCGCAGCTGTCAACTTGTTTGATAAAGAAACAAAACTATGGATGAAGCTAGAGGAGGATCAATAGGTCGACTAGTGGGACCAGGAAGAGGAAATGATAAGCGTAGCTACGCAGGACCTCAAGCATAGGTAGAATATGATGCATATCACTGAGCACCTCAAAGGAGTACAGGATATGAAGAAGTTGCAAGAATAATGCATAGCCACAGAGACACAGAAGAAGGAGCAACAAGCTCAAATGGAACCTCTGCAAGAGCTAGTAGTGGAGGTCATTGTGCAGGTAGAAGAGGAAAAGAAGAACATGGAACAAACTCAGGTAGAGTGTGCAGAGATGATCAACAAGGAGATTACAGTGCAAGTATTGGACGCACTCAAAGAAAAGACTTTGCAGGCTCATACACAAGCAAGGGAGCTCACAGAGATGTTCTAGACTCTCGCAGGAGTTGTTGAAGAAGCACATAAAGTTTAGGTGGCTCAGGACGAGCCACATGTCAGTGTTGGGGGCATGTTGAATACATGATTATTTAGGATAAAAGGTTATTTTTGGAAGATAAGAATGTAAGGAGGAAAGGACAAGTGGAAGGAAAAGTAGCACGTGGAAGGGAAGCAGGTGATGTAGACATGCAAGGAAGACCCAACGATGCTAGGGTTATGCGTTTTGTAATGTATTGTAATGGTTGATGATCCAAGAATATAAATAGGTAGTACTTAGAGGAAGAGGGAGAGCGAGGTAGCCAAACAAGGAAGAAAGAGTTGTAAGAACTGTATGAGTCAAAATATGGTGATCTAGGAAAGTAGTGAGCGACTGGATTCTGAGGGTTAGATTGTAGGTTAAGGAGCCTGGTGCGATCTAGTCAGCCTCATAGGGATCAAGGAGCATGTTGAGAGAGTAAGATCTAAGATTGTAAACATGCGCAATGTGACATATTAGCGAACCATAATAAAGAGCTTGAGAGCCAGATCTTTGTGGATGTAGCCCAGAAGGGGGCGAACCATAATAAAGAGCTTGAGAGCCAGATCTTTGTGGATGTAGCCCAGAAGGGGGAGAACCATGGTAACACCTGTGTTATGTGAATGAATGCATGCGTCTTTATTTTTTTTATATGGTGAATGTTAGATGAATGAATTAACTAGTTAGATCTGGTATTTCACATGCATGAATAGAATGAATGTTATAATTAGATGTTATACTAAATGAATAAATATTACAAGATACAATCGTAGATATCCACTCATTCCAAGGTTGTAAACACCCGAGTATTGCATCCACCCATAGATATATCTTGGTTGAGACTGTGCAATACACTCTGTGTGTTGTGTTACCTGATGGTCTTCCAGAGGGGCTGATAGTTTTAAAGGGATTTTTTTGGGAGCTTATTAAATCTGAACTAGGGTCAATCTATGATAGTAAGTTAGGATTAGAATAACCCATCAATAATCCTAAGCAGAAAAGACAAATACCAACAAATGGTTAAATCCAACAACCTCTCATTCCCCACATGCCTGTCCCACCCAAGGAATTGTGCCCCTTCTCTGCTCAATAGTTCTTCGGCTGCCCCACTTCCCTTCTAGGGCTTCAACAATAGACCGCATAAGAAGTATCATAGAATTGTAGTTACAATTGGGCTCCCTTAGGAAAAAACTTCCCCGAACAATCCTCTCACCTAGAGAGAGTTTCTCATGGGCCTAAAAATCTGCCTCTTCAATCCACGGGCCTAAAACCTGCCTCTTCAAACCCACAGGCCCGACAACCTGATTCTCCAATCCATATATTAATTCAACTAGGTATATGTAGTGGTTTAGGTGAAGATAGCAACAAAAAATGGGTATGGAGCAGTTGATTGCAGCAACAAATTTTGGGTGAGGAACAGTGTGAGATCGGGTATGGTTCAACACGGGTTCAGGTAAAGAACAAGTGTTTTCTGCATAACAGGAGGGATATGGTTTATTGTTGATAATATGAAAGTACATGGTATATCTCCAACGTGCGTGCAAGATCCAGGGGTGTGTGAATGAATGAGTGAGTGAATGGCTCCACCCCCCCCTAAAATGGACTAATTTCCCCCACACTTATTTGCATGTTCCATTGACGACACATGGCTCTCAAGGAGCTCGTTTCTCTCCACTTGGGATTCATCCTCTTTCCCATAAGAACTTAAGATAAAATAAATATCCTCAGCATATTCTTTAGGAATAATATTATATTATTCCTTTGGCAATAAGCCCTCCAGCTTAGCCCCCTTTCTAGGCTCTTGGCCCTCCCTTTCCCTTCCTAGTGGATTTTAGTCCCCCAAACTCTTTTATTGTGGTCACTATACACACAACGATGTATTATATTAATGATATGAGTCTTTACATATACAAAAATAGGCCACTGGCCTAATCATCACATATGCCTTATTGCTTATAATGAACTCACTCACCAACTCACAAAACATATTCACATTTACAACTGGGATGGGTCTTGGGGTGTTACATCCCCCTACCCTTATTTTATGCCCACATAGCATCCTCGTACTCCCAAGTTGCATCCTCGGGACCACACCAGGTACATTGGACCTTTACTAGCTCTATGGCTCAATTTTGGAGCTACTTGATCTTTCGGTCCAGAATGCACACTGGATGCACTTGAAAAGCACCTTCTTTCTCCACTTGAATCACATTCCAATAAATAACATGATTAGCATTAGGTATATACTTTTTTTTATCAAAGTTACACGGAATAAATTATAAATGGACATGGATGCACACAATCCAAGCATATACACCATAGGCCCAATCCTCTCTAGGATTTCAAACGACCCACAAAAAAGAGCTACCAACTTTGAACAATTTCCTAACTTCGGGGTGTTGGTTGTGGAGCCTGATTATCTTCCTGATTCAAAGGTCTTTTACTTTTAGCCGTGTTTATACCCCATGAAGTATTTACACCCCAGAAGTATGTACACTCTTCCACGTGGGGGAGTGCAGAGGGGGGGTACCCCCTCTGCGGGGTTTGAGGGGCTATCCCCCCGGCTGGGGGGTCTAGGGGCAAGCGGGGGTTCGGGGGCGAAACTCCCGAAGGAAAAATTTCCTTGTAAATGTATATTGTAATTTCATTGTAAATCTGGACCGTTCATTATAAGGTCGTAGATCTATCAATAGAGATTATGTTAGGGGTTTTTTCCCTAGAAGGCAACCTTATTTTATGAGGGAAATGTATTGCGGCTATGCATGATGGCGAATATTGTATTCTGAGAGAGGATATTGTGAGAGAAAGAAGAGGAAGTTACAGTGGGTTTTGTTGTAGGTTGTATCCCTTCATTTTCTGGATAATAATAAAGGAAGGACCTGGCAATTTCTCTGGTGGACGTAGCACACACTAGGTGAACCACGTAAATCTTTGTCTCTCTTGTATTGTGTATCTTCTGTGTTTTGTTTCTGCATTTATTTTATTTTATTGCTCCATGGTCCTATTTTTCTAACAACTGGTATCAGAGCGAAAGGTAACTCGCAGGAAAAGAGGGCCCCTGGTTTGAGTGGGAGCAATGTCGGAAGATGGAAAGTTTAGGGTCGAGAAATTTAATGGCCAAAACTACCAGTTATGGAAGATGCAAATGGAATACTATTTATATCAGAAGGATCTATTCCTACCATTGGGCGGAATAACAAAGAAGCCGGCGGCTACAAAGGACAAAGAATAGGAGATTCTTGACAGAAAGGATCTAGGAACGATACGGCTGAGCCTGGCAGCGTTGGTGGCTTTCAATATTTCCAAAGAAAAGACAACAAAGGGTTTGATGGACGCATTGGCCAAATTGTATGAAAAACCCTCAACATCCAATAAGGTATTTCTAATGAAGAGATTATTTAGTATGAAGATGTCGGAAGGTGGGTCTATTGCAGATCATTTAAATGATTTTAATACGGTTACTAATCAACTAATTTCTGTAAAAGTGGACTTTGATGATGAGGTCAGGGATCTTCTAATCTTATGCTCATTGCCAAAAAGATGGAACGGCTTGGTCATGGTTGTAAGTAACTCTGTCTCTGGTTCAAATACTTTAAAAGTTGATGATGTTTTTGGTGTTATCCTTAGTGAGGAAATGTGATGGAAAAGCACAGGTGAGACATCAGGAAATGCGTTGAACATGGAGAACAGGGGAAGACAAAAGGATAGAGGAAAGGGTTTCAGGAACCGTGGGAATTCTAGGAAGGGCAGATCCAAATCCAAACTTGGAAAGATAGAGTGATGGAATTGTGGGAAGAAAGGACATCTGAAGAAAGACTACAGAGCTCCAAAGAAACAAAGAGATGGACAGCAGGAGAGAAATCAGGAAGCAAATGTAACAGGTGATGTGTTACAAGATGCTTTGA
>ML779354.1:1117991-1142016 GCA_009831015.1 Picea engelmannii
TTATGACAGAACAGGGTTATAGTAGATGTCATTCTGATCACTGTGTTTATTTTAAAAGGCTAGAAAATGGAAGCTTTATTATCTTGCTATTGTATGTAGATGACATGCTTGTTGCAGGGTCTAATATGCAGGATATAAATGTGTTAAAGAAGAAATTATCCAATTCATTTGTGATGAAGGATTTGGGTGTTGCAAATAAAATCCTTGGTATGAGAATAACAAGAGACAGGAAAAATCACAAACTGACATTATCTCGGGGTGAGTACATAGAGAAGGTGTTGGAGAGGTTTAGAATGAAGAATGAAAAACCAATTAGTACACCTTTGGCCAACCATTTTGAATTAACTAAGGAAATGCGTCCCAAGACACAGGAGGAGATAGAATACATGTCCAGGGTCCCATATTCATTAGCAGTTGGCAGCTTGATGTATGCAATGGTTTGCACAAGACCATATATTGCACATGCAGTGAGAGTTGTGAGAAGATATATGAACAATCCAGGTAAAGAACATTGGGAGGCAGTAAAGTGGATTCTCAGATACTTGAGAGGTACTGCTAATCATGCATTATGTTTTGGAGGTTCAGAAACTGTTCTACAAGGATATGTTGATTCAGATATGATAGGTGATAAAGATAGCAGGAGGAGTACCATAGGGTATGTGTTTACTATAGGTGGAACAACAGTAAGTTGGATTTCAAAACTGCAAAAGGTTGTTGCATTTTCAACAACAGAGGTAGAGTATGTTGCTGCTACAGAGGCTAGTAAAGAGATGATTTGGTTACAGAGGTTTATGGAGGAATTGGGAAAGAAGCAAGAGAATAGCAGGTTGTACTGTGACAGTGAGAGTAACATTCATCTTTAAAAGAAATCAGCCTTCCATTCGAAGACTAAGCATATACAGTTGAGGAACCACTTCATATGATCCACCTTGGAAGATGGACATTTGAAGGTTGAAAAGATACACACTAGCCAGAATCCTGCAGACATGTTAACAAAGGGAGTAACCAAGGAGAAACCGAGTTCCTACTCAGTTTCAGTTGGTCTTCAAGAATGAAGATGAAGATGAGAAATTTGCCAGGTCCAAGAAGGTTCAGATTCTAGCATATACAACAACGATGGAGTTGTTGAGATCAGTCTCCAAGTGGGAGATTGTTGTTTGTGGAGCCCGATTATCTTCTTGATTCAGAGGTCTTTTACTTTCAACTGTGTTTATACCCCATGAATTATCTACACCCCAGAAGTATGTACACTCTTCCACGCGGGGGAGTGCAGAGGGGGGTACCCCCTCTGTGGGGTTCGGGGGGGCTATCCCCCCGGTTGGGGGGTCTGGGGGAAAGCGGGCCCCCGAAGGAAAAATTGCCTTGTAAATGTATATTGTAATTTCATTGTAAGTTCATAGATCTAACAATAGAGATTATGTTAGGGTTTTTTTCCCTAGAAGGTAACCCTCTTTTATGAGGGAAATGTATTGTGGCTATGCATGATGGTGAATATTGTATTCTGAGAGAGGAGACTGTGAGAGAAAGAAGAGGAAGTTACAATGGGTTTTGTTGTACGTTGTATCCCTTCATTTGATGGATGATAATAAAGGAAGGACATATAAATTTCTCTGGTGGACGTAGCCCACACTAGGTGAACCACATAAATCTATGTCTCTCTTGTATTGTGTATCTTCTGTGTGTTTTTTCTGCATTTGTTTTATTTTATTGCTCCACAGTCTTGTTTTTCTAACACAGGGAACATCTATTGGCCTTCACTTTCAAGAATACATGATCACCCACTTTAAACTCCCTGCGAGTTATGCCTTTTTCAGCATAGATTTTATTCCTGTCTTGAGCAGCCTTTAAATTCTGTTTAATTTTTAACATATTCTCTTCCATTTCCCTGAGCAATTATGTCCCTACCATTGCTTTGTCTACTGGGTTGTCCTAGCTTACTAGTGTGTTTCACTTTCTACCATAAAGTGCCTCAAATGGGCTCATATTTAGAGATTCTTGGTACCCATTTTCATAAGAAAAATCTAACAAGTGTAGGTATTATTCCCATTTTGATGGTTTTTCCATCACATTTATCCTCAACATATCCTCAATCACTTCATTTACCCTCTATGTTTGTCCATCAGATTTTGGATGATAAGATGTGCTAAAATTCAAATTTGTTCCAAAACTTTTAAATAATCCTTTCCAGAATTTTGATGTAAATTTTGGATCTTTGTCAGACATAATTTTCTTGGGAATACCATGTAATTGAGCAATTTACCTCATATAAATATCACCAACATTGGTTTCCTTGTGAGTGAGCTTCACTGGAATAAAATGGGCAGCTTTTGTAAGCTTGTCCATCACTACTATGATAGAATCATGCTGCTTGTTTGTTCTAGGAAACTTGGTGATGAAATCCATTTTTAGTACTTCCCATTTCCACTCAGGAATGGGTAATGGTTGTAGAAAACTAGTTGGGTCCCTATTTTCATCCTTGACCTTTTGACACTCCAAACATTTGGCAATAAACTCTGCAAGTTCTTTCTTCATGCCTAGCCAATAATATTAGCTCTTGACAACTGCAATAGTTTTTTGATACCCTAGGTGTCCAACATAAGGTACATTATGAATTTCTCTTAATATGATATTTTTCAATTCTTGAGAATTTGGTACATAGGTTTTGTATTTGTACGTGAGAACTCCGTCTTCTCCCAACTTGTAATCTTCATCCTTCCACTGGAAATTACCTTGTTGTAATTTTGTTATTATTTCCATGTACTACAAATCTGATTTTGCAACCTCCAATATTTTGTCTGTAATGATCCCAAGCCAATTTTTTTGCTTGGAATCACTAACTACCACTGACATGTTTGATGTGCAGGTGGTTATTGAAGTGTTCCATTTTTTTTAAATGGTGTTTATACAAGATTCATCCAACATATGCAAGATCACAACATATTCAAGATATAGAAAACACAAGCATAGATTTGACCTTTATTATAAGAAGCATGAATCAAATACAATCGAAAGAGAAGATCTGAAATAATCCTCAGATGGCCCCAATAGATAATAGATATGAGCTACTACAAAATGCTCCCGCTAATACAAAACAAGACTCCAAAGGCTGGATAAGAAATGAAGGTCAATACAACAGATCTGAGCCGTATGGATGCCAACTCCTCCAGCTGAAGATGCCACACTCCAGTAGAAGGTTGAAACCCTCAATAAATTGGCCCTGATGAAGGAAGACTACAAATGAGCCCAAACTCTTCCAACTAATAGATTAGGGTGATAGGATCTCCCTCCTGAATTCTCAGGCCGAAATGCTAAGGCCAACCCCTCCAAATATTGAATCCTCTAATGCAGTTGTGCCCTCCTAGATGCCTGGAACCCTAGATAACTTGGCCCTGATCAAGAGGCCTCCAAATGCTTTGAAACTCTCTAGGAATATAGATCGGGCTATGGAAACTCTGTGGGAGAAGTTTCAGATCCAGATTCCAGGTAGATCTCCCTAGATATGAGAAATACCGAATCACGGGATGTCCTCCTAGCCTCCAAGTCGTCCCAAACTGTAGTTGAAGATCTGATGATGATAACTCTTCAAAGAAACCCTAAAAGTGATGGTTGAGCACCTGCAAGTAAAACCCAAGTGTTGTAATGCCCAATGTCTCTCCTGATAAGTTGGATCGAACTCTCCTTAGATAATGATGCACCCTTGCTGGAAACTCCTAAATAGTACGGCCCTTATACTTTTCTGAAGCTATTGGTAGATATGTGATGAGTGTAGAATGGTGTGGGTGGAGTCTTTCATCCCCGAGACCAAGATTTGGAACAAGGTGAGTGGATCTTTCACCACTGAGTTGCTCACTAGGGTTTGTAACAACAAAACCCCCAAACTGTATGCTCAAGAGCAATAACAAGCAAATACCAAAATCTAGAATGCATCATAGGTGCACCCCAGCCTTCTATTTATACGTTTTCTTCTATTTCTCTATTGAGTTAGATTAACTCCCAGGGTTAACTCTTCCAACGCTTCTATTCTTTCATTGAGTTATATTTTACTCCTTTTTACCTTTTTCTCAGGTCAACTTAAGAATATAACCTTAGCCTAGTTGACCTTTCCCCCTTAGTGTGAGACTATGGACTAGTGGGGATGCCTAGGCCATTGTGTCTCCTCAATACCTCTTCATCAAGAGGTGGGGGACATTACAGTCTCCCCTGCTAGAAATCGCTTGTCCTCAAGAAATTCCAAACCTGTTTCTCTCACCACTTGTTCGTTTTCCCATGTGGCGTCCTCAATGGGTAGATCCTTCCATCTAATCAGGTACTCCTTGATTCTTTTGCTCCTGAGCCTCTTCTCTCGGACCTCCAATATCTCCTCTAGAATCAAAACAAGTTTTCCCTCTTCATCCATGGGGGGGTAGTACCTCAATGGGTGTGATGTGTTGTCCTATGGATTTCTTAAGGCAAGAGACATGGAAGAGGTTGTGTATTCTGCTGCCCTGTGGAAGCTCTAGCTCATAAGCTATGACCCCTATTTCCTGTTGACTCTGTAGGGCCCAAAGAAATGTGGTTGTAGCTTCTCTGCTTCGCTTATTTTTATGGAAGCCTGCTTGTATGGTTGGAGCCTTAGATAGACTAAGTCACCAACCTCAAAAGTACGATCAACTTTGTGCTTGTCTGCTTGGACCTTTTGTTGGTTCTGTGCTCGCTGTAGATGATCCTTCAACTCCCTAAGAATGTCTTGGCTTTGTTGTATCCAATCCTGCACCATGGGCGCCTGACTGTCACCGAAAGAAATCTCCACAAAAGATAAAGGATCATAACTATACAAGGCCCTGAATGGTGACATGCCTATAGATGTATGTTGGGTGGTGTTGTAGCAATAATCCCCCAAGTGCAACCATCTGGCCCACGCTTTTTGTTGCCCTACCACATAATTTCTGAGGTAGCCTTCCACCTAGTTGTTGAATATCTCGGTCTGTCCATCCTTCTGAGGATGATAGTTGGTACTAGGGGTCAAGGGCATACCAACCAATCTGAATAAATCCTGCCAAAATGTACTCATGAACCTACTATCCCTATCACTGACAATGGTCTTGGGTAGGCTGTGCAACCTGAAAATATCCCTAAAAAACAGTTCCACCACCTGTGCTGCACTGAAGTCGGTAGTTATGGTGAAGAAGTGTGCAAACTTCATCAACCTGTCCACTACTACAAAAATGTAGTCCTTCCCTTGCGTCTTTGGCATCCTGGTGATGAAATCCATGGATATGCTTTCCAACTTATGCTCCAGAATGGGTAAGGGTTGCAGTAGTCCTGTTGGGTGCGTGTGCTCATCCTTGTTCTCCTGACACATAGTACACTCTTTGACGTGATTTATCACATCCTCCTTGAGGCCCTTCCATGAGAACCTCTCCCTCACCTGCCTGTATGTTTTGCTGGTCCCTTGGTGTCCCACCATGGGTGAGTCATGGTACGCTTGCAAAACCTTGGCCTTGAAGGCCGATCCAGGAACCAAAAAGATTCGGTCCTTGTAGTAGATGAGGTCATTTATAACCCTGAAATTATCATCTTGTACCTGCCCATCCACTAGCTGACATGCCAACTGATCCTTTGCATACTCCATCACCAGATGGTCTTTCTAGTCAACTGATACACCTGTCATGGCAAATATGGATGGCCTCCTAGATAATGCATCAGCCACCACATTGTTCTTCCCTTTGACAAATTCAATGTCAAATTTGTAGGCCTGTATTCTTCTTACCCATTTTTGTTGTCTTTCATACAAGTCCTTCTGCTCCAATAGGTATTTGAGACTATTATGATTTGACTTGACCACAAACCATGTACCTACCAAATATTGCCGGAATTTGGCTAGTGCATGCATGATAGCCAGCATTTCTTTGTCATAAATGTTGTAGAGTAGCTTGAGACCCCTGAGTTTCCTACTCTCATAGGCAAGAGGATGCCTTTTCTGCATCAGTATGGCCCCTATCCCTTCTCCTGAGGCATCACACTCTAAGGTAAAAGGTAGGCTGCAATCTGGAAGGGCCAGGAATGGGCACGTACTCATTACCTTATTCATCTTGTCCATCATCATTTGAGCCTCCTCATTTCACTTGAAGGCTCCTTTCTTAATCAAATCATTCAAGGGTGCACACAGCTAAGAAAATCCCTTGACAAATTTTCTGTAGTACATGCACATGCCCAGAAATCCTCTCAATTCCATGAGTGTCTTAGGAGTAGGCCATTCCATGATGGCTTGTATTTTCTCCTGATGTACTTGTACCCATTTTTCTCCAATGATGTGCCCCAAGTAAAGTAGCTCTATCATCCCAAACTCACTTTTGGACTCCTTAGCATATAGTGATTGTTCCTCCATAATTGACAAAATCTGATCCACATGTCTGAGATGCTCCTCCCACGTCTTGCTGTAAATGACCAAGTCATAAAAAAATACCAACAAGTGCTTCCTCAACTGCCTGTTGAACACATGGTTCATACAAGATTGGAACATAGCTGGGGAATTGGTTAACCCAAAAGGCATCACCAAAAACTCATAGTGGTCATAATGACATCTGAAAGTTGTTTTTGAGATGTCCTCCTCCCTCATCTTGATTTGATGATAGCCAGAACAAAGGTCAGTCTTTGTGAAGTAGACAACTCCATGAAACTCGTCTAGCAACTCATCAATCCTTGGTATCGGGTACCTATTTTTGATGTTCTTTTTATTCAAGGCCCTGAAGTCAATGCACATCCTCATAGTGCCATCTTTCTTCTTCACCAGCACTACTGAAGAAGCAAAAGGGCTAGTGCTTGGTCTGATGTAACCCATGTCCAAAAGTTCCTTGATGGACTTCTCTATATCATCTTTGTACTTCTTAGGATGTATGTATGGTGTGGTAATGACTGGTTTGGC
Organism: Picea engelmannii; assembly: GCA_009831015.1. Classification (NCBI taxonomy): domain Eukaryota; kingdom Viridiplantae; phylum Streptophyta; class Pinopsida; order Pinales; family Pinaceae; genus Picea; species Picea engelmannii. The sequence continues at coordinate 1,124,896 of ML779354.1, forward strand.
TCCTTCCTCTAGCTCAATAATGTTCTCAAACCCCTTGTCCGGTGGTACCCCTGGGGGAATCGGTCCAAACACCTTGTGGTGCTTGTCAAGGATTTCTTTGATCTCTGAGATGTAGTGAACCTTGCCCTGCTCATCCACACATGTTGAAATCCTGCATTCTACTATGTACACTATCTCATCTCTTCGGAAAATGGCCTCCATCCTCTTGACCGTGACCACCTTTGCAACATTCCTTGTCATGCCCCGGAGCACTATCTTTCTTCCACCCTCCTCTGTGAATGACATCTCCATGGTCTTGTAGTTGGTGGTGATAGGCCCCAACGTGCTTAGCCACTTAACACCAAGGATGATGTTGGTATCCAGAAGGTCCATAACATAGACGTCTTGTACCAGCTCATGCCTACGCAAGGTAAGCTTCATGTAAGGGATGTATTTGTCACGAGGCATAGTACTTCCATCTGCTACCTCCACCTTGAACCCTTCAAAATTTATTGTGGGTATGTGCCTCCTTTTCAACAATGTTGAATCAATGAAGTTATGAGAGGCTCCCCCATCAATCAGAACCGATACCTTCTGTCCTTGCAAGACTCCCCTCATCCGAAAGGTGTTATACTTGGGCACTCCACTGATAGATGCTAAGGTAGCCATACAGTCCTATCATGCCTGTCATGTGATCTCTTCCTCTACTGCCTCAATAGTTTCAGCCTCAATTTTCTGTACCTATCTCATATCCTCCTCCTCCTCGTTGTCAGAAGTGACCTCTATGTAGTGCACTTAACCACGACCCATGCATTTGTGTGCCACGTTCCATGGTTCTTTGCAAGTGAAGCAAAGTTGCTTCCTCCTCAGCTCCCTCCTGGTGTTCTCATCCACTCTACCACGGCCCATGTCAAAACCCCTTGGGTCACATCCTCCCTGGTTCATTGGAGGCCTTTGATATCTTCCTCCATTGTTAGGAGGTGGTCTGGGTATGAATTTTGGCTTAGTCATTGGTCCCAGATCCCTTGTCTTCCAAATAGCCTCTTGTAGGTTGGTAGGATTGAAAGCCTTTACCCAACCCTTCAAGGGTTCCATAAACCACTCAGTGAAGAGCATCATGAGCCTGGTCAGGGACATATCTTGCACCATTACTACTAACCTCTGAAATTCATCAATATATGTCTCAACTGTACCTGTTTTCTTGAGTTGGGTGAGCTTCCAGAAATGTAGCTCAAGATCTCCCTGATCAAACCTATCAATGAGCCTCTGAGTGAATTATGTGTAGGACACTCTCTAATTGTGGCCTAGTGTGGTGAGTCCATGATACCACCAATCATGAGACTTTCCATCCAAGTACATAGTGGAAAACTTGATGGCTTCCATCTCCCTCATGGGGTTAAGTTGTAGGTAGGTGTCCAGCTTTTTCACCCATGCATGTGTTGTCATCTTGGTCGTGCCATCAAAATATGAGATCTCTATCTTCCCTGGTCTTCGTTCAAACTCAAAATTGTTCCTGTGGTTTGGCCTAGGCTTATTTCTGAACTTGAGTTGGAAATATTGATCCAAGGACATCTGCCTTTGAATCACCACATCCAACCCGTAGTATTCCTTAGTACATCGTGCCATTTGCTCAACGAAATCATCCACCTCTTCCTATTTCCCTTGTTCATCTATGAATGTAGGCATGTATGGCTGAGGGTTATCCTTGCTACCCAAGTGCCTATAAGACATGCCACCTCCATGGATTCCTTCAGATCTGGGGGCTCTCTCCAAATTATATATGATCTCACCATGGGATCCACAATATCCATTAGCTTCTTTGCTTCCATACTTCTCAAGGTCTTTCGTCTTATGAGTCACCTGCATCAATAACTTGGTTTTGATTGTCTGGTTCTCATCAATTTTTTTCAGATTTCCATCTACCTTCTTTAAGGTTTCAGTAATTTCAGCCTGTCCCCTTAGGTTGGTTTCTTGTTTCTCCTATAAACGGTGGACCAAGTTTCCCTTTGTGAGAATTAGGGTCTGCTGGAACTTGTCAAATTCGGCTGCCAAGAAGGCCAAGCCTTGAGGCTCATGGTCATCCCCTTACCCTTCCATTTCAACCTATGTTTCATTGTTTGACTTCTTTCTTCTACCCATAAATATTCCACTGTACCTCTGCATGCGACAATCCCTCCACAGGTTTGGAGGATCAAAGCTCTGATACCACTGTAATGATCCCAAGCCAATTTTTTTGCTTGGAATCACTAACTACCACTGACGTGTTTGATGTGCAGGTGGTTATTGAAGCGTTCCAGTCTTTTTAAATGGTGTTTATACAAGATTCATCCAACATATGCAAGATCACAACATATTCAAGATATAGAAAACATAAGCATAGATCTAACCTTTATTATAAGATGCCATGCTCCAGTAGAAGGCTGAAACATCGGCCTTGATGAAGGAAGACTCCAAATGAGCCCAAACTCTGCCAACTGATATATTAGGGTGATAGGATCTCCCTCCTGAAGTCTCAGGCCAAAATGTTAAGGCCAACCCCTCCAAATACTAAATCCTCTAATGCAGTTGCGCCCTCCTAGATGCCTGGAACCCTAGATAACTTGGCCCTGATGAAGGAGGCCTCCAAATGATCTGAAACTCTCCAGGAATATAGATCAGGCTAAGGAAACCCCGTGGGAGAAGTTTCAGATCCAGATTCCAGGTAGATCCCCCTAGATCTAAGAAATATTGAATCACAGGACGTCCTCCTAGCCTCCAAGTCGTCCCAAACTGTCGTTGAAGATCTGATGATGATAACTCATCAAATAAACCCTCAAAGTGATGGTTGAGCACCTGCAAGTAAAACCCAAGTGTTGGAATTCCCAACATCTCTCCTGATTAGCTGGATCGAACTCTCCTTAGATGATGATGTGCCCTTGCTGGAAACTCCTGAATAGTACAACCCTGTTACTTTTCTGAATCTATTGGTGGATATGTGATGAGTGTAGAATGGTGTGGGTGGAGTCTTTCATCCCCGAGACCAAGTTTTTGAACAAGGTGAGTGCATATTTCACTATTGAGTTGCTCACAAGGGTTTGTAATAGAAAAACCCCCAAACTGTATGCTCAAGAGAAATAACAAGAAAATACCAAAATCTAGAATGCATCATAGGTGCGCCCCAACCTTCTATTTATATTTTTTCTTCTATTTCTCTGTTGAATTAGATTAACTCCCAGGGTTAACTCTTCCAATGCTTATATTCTTTCATTGAGTTATATTTTACTCCTTTTTATCTTTTGCTCAGGTCAACTTAAGAATATAACCTCAGCCTAGTTGACCTTTCCCTTCTTAGTGTGAGACTATGGCCTAGTGGGGATGCCTAGGTCACTGTGTCTCCTCAATACCTCTTCATCAAGAGGTGGGGGACATTACATTGTCCGTCAAATATTTTTGGTACATGATAATGGTTGTAGCATGAAACTCATGCACTCCCCTTCTAAGTGAATTAACCACCTTGTTCTCTTTTCCTTTGATATGCTTTATATCAAAGTCATATTCACTGATAAATTCTAGCCATCTACTTTGTCTAGAATTTAGAGTTGGTTGTTCAAATAAATATTTCATACCATTATGGTTTGTCATCAACTCGAACCTTTTTTTGATGAGGTAGTGCCTCCACATATTCAAGGCATGCACTATGGCTTCCAACTCCAAATCATGAGTATCATAGTGCCTTTCATGCTCCTTCAACTTCCTTGATGCATAACATACCACATACCCATTTTGGTTGAGGACTCCACCAAGTCCCTCTTTACATGCATCAGTTCATACAACACAGTCTTCATTTGGATCTGTGATCCTTAGTATGGGAGCATTGGTTATAATTTCTTCAAGTGTTGGAAGCTATTTTCGCATTATGTTGTCCACAAAAACTTTACTCCCTTCTTTCACAAGGAAGTGATTGGGTGTGAAATCCTTGATAATCCTTCAATAAATTTTCTATAGTAGTCTGCAAGGCCGATGAATGATCTGATATATGTCACATTTTTAGGTTTTTACCATCCACTAATGGCCTTAATATTTTCCAGATCCACTGCTATCCCTTCTTCTGAGATGATATGTCCCAAATAATGGATTTTCTTCTAATAAAATGAGCATTTTCTCAATTTGGCATACAACTGGTGCTCCCTTAATACATGTAGTACCAACCTCAAGTGTTGTTCATGCTCTTCCTTCGAATTGGAATATATAATAATGTCATCAAAAAAAACAATGACAAACTTATCTAGGTATTCTCTGAAAATGCCATTCATTAAACGCATAAAAACAGTTGTTGCATTTGATAACCCAAATGGAACCATTGTGAATTCATAATGGCCATACCTTGTTCAAAAACAATTCTTGCTAATGTCTTCTTCTTTAATTATTTCTTTATGATAATCTGACCGAAGATCAACCTTGGATGATATGTTTGCATTCTTCAGCTGATCAAAGAGTTCATTGATCCTTGGCAAAGGATACCTATTATTCACAGTTACCTTGTTCAACTATCTGAAGTCCATGCAGAGTCTCAAAGTTCCATCATTCTTCTTCACAAATAAAACTATGGCACCCCAAGGTGACACACTTGGGCGTATATACCCCTTCTTTAGAATCTCTTCAAGCTGCATTTGCAACTCCATCAGTTCAGGTGTAGTCATCCTATAGGGAGTCTTGGATACTGGAGTTGCTCCAGGCATCAGATTTATGGAGAAATCAATGTCTCTTGTAGGGGGTAATCCTGGTATTTCTTTAAACACGTCCTCAAACTCTTTTAGAGATGCACAATATTCTATATTTTACACCTTGTCTATAGATGTCTCTTCCATATGAGCTGCAAATAATTGACATCCTTTCCTGTAACTTTTCTTCAGCTGCATTGTGGATATTTTTCTGATAGTTATTTCCCTGGGAATTCTTTGTACTATCCTTAGGTTCCCTTCCCCATCCCAACAAGTAAACACCTTCTTATGATAGTCTAGGATAGCATGGTGTTGGTCCAACCAGTCCATCCCAATTAGAGAATCATAGTATCCTAAAGGTAAGATATTCAAATCTTCCCTAGTGTTCATTCCATTCATGTCCATTGTACATGACTTAACCATCTCATTAACTTTTCTTTTGGCTTCGGTATCCAGCTACACCAACCAATATTTTCCATGCTTGCTTCTTGTAAAATGAAATCTTTCCACCATCTTAGGATCTATATAACCAATACTATCTCCTTAATCAATTAAAATATAAAATGCTTGGTTGTTGATCATACCTTCTACTTCAATCATATGTGACTGAAACTCTGCTTGCTTGTTGTCCAGGGCTGCATAGATCCTTGGTACATTTTTTCCCATGTCCTCCACTATTTCAGCTTGTTGTACATTGTGAAAAATCCTCACCTTTTCACCCCTGTGGGGACAATATCTAAAAATATGATCTCCTTTACAACCCCAACATTGAATAGGTGGTTTCATTGGCCCTTCCCCCCATGTATCAGTTGGAGCCGCCTTTGTTTTTTCTAGCCCGTCTCGAATTTCATGTCTTAATGCTCAAAATCGAAAGATAGTTTTCATATTTTCCATCACTGGTTTCAAAATCTCTGAAGTCTTATCACGCAAGCAGCGATAATTATTGTACTCTTGAGGCGAGTTCTACTTTTCGTCAAAAATTTTCTCCCTTTGTTCTACCTTGGGATTTCATATGTTGGATGTTATAGATCATGTAGTTCACAAGTCCCGAGCAGAGAAACGATGAAATCGCTTTAAAATTTTACCCAGGCCAGTAATAGGAGTAAAATTTTCCTAAATCACGATTAAACAACATCGGGTTTTCGCGCCTCGGCGTTCACTAAATCCAAAAGTCTTATTGTCGTAGCCCCGATAGCCGAAACCATGAAGTCCATATTTTAGTAACCTATGTCAAGGTTAAAGATAAAAACTAAGCCATGGTTAAGTTCCGTCGGCAATTCGCCACTCGACGGGTTCTCTTTTAAAAAGCTACATTGTCTAAGCCCTGAGTCGCGAAGTCGCGATAAAGATATGAACATAATTAATTAAACACTTAATCTGAGTTTATCCTCCCTTTTAATTAAAACGTACCATCGCGATCTCGCTATTTCGCAGCTCGGCATGCAAACTTCCCGGAAACTATACCTTCGAAGCTCCGAGTCGCAATATGGTGAATATAAATAATTACGTAATTAATTAAGCACCTAATCACAATTATGTTTTTATTAACCAAAGTAAATCATCGCAATTTCGGGTGTTAGAGGTTCAAAGGGTTAAAGCAAAAATTCTCGATACAACGAGTACCGAAAGATTAATTAACTTTGGTAAAACCAATTAATTAAGCTAAACCAACATCTCGCGTGATTTGATGCATGCACAGTTTACGAGGCAGTCCTAATTTTTCCTTATGCCAATTGACATTTCAAACCGCCAAAATTTATGGCATTAATTAGAAACAAGGTGAATCGACAAATAAAGATTGGGTTTTTATTGCTAAATTTATTTTTAAGTTTGATTTGACTGATCTGTTCTTGAAAAGTACCGAGTTTTCGAAGATATAGAATTGTTATTCGTTATAACAAATCCATTTCTATATTACGCAGAGAACACTTTCTCAGTGAGCTAACTTCTGTATGTATACATATTTTTATCGTAGAAGAGATAAAGTAGGATCTCCCGTCATGGCCCCATGAAAAACATCTAAAGCCAGCGTTGAGGTTTCAGGACAAGGTTCAGACAACATCGCTGATACTTCACCTCGAAGTGTCAACTCTTTCCCGAACTGGTCATTCGTTTCTAATGTTCTGCAGGTCGAATTAGTGGATTATTCCGATGATTCCAGTGACAATGAAAAAGACGACATAACCACCAAATATAAGATCGTCATTCAATCGGGAATGCATAAAGTAGAGGCTAGGCCACGACTGCTCGTCTATTATGATATGGTCCGATGGGCATTAGACCATGTGGACATACCAACCAGAACCATCATGAACGAGCAGAAGGTCACCATTGGGACTTTCAGACCTGAACATCTGCAAGCTATGTACAAGTTGCCCACAACATCCTACCTTACATATGATGCCGAATTCTTGGAAGAGTTCAAATAGAAGGAATGTGTGCAGTATGACAAGACTATGTCTAGCTTAATAAGAGATTGGGTTTCACACCCTGCAAAGTTCAGGGCAGATAGTAATGGTATATATTCAATAGCTTCCTTGGAACCATAGTTCAAGTATGTAGCTATGATGACATGTAGATTATACGGGAGAGAGGATACCTCACATTTATTTCTTCAATGGGTGCCTCTAATACATTGAGTCACTGAAGGTTGTTCCTTCGACTGGGAAAAAATGTTGTCTCATAGCTTGACCAGTCGGGTTACAGAGTATCAGGCGCAGAAAGAGAGCGGAAAGATTTCTTCATTTTTTATGTTTGCATACATTATGGACGCCATATGCTTTCTAACACCATTTCCCTTAATGAGATGGAGTTGGACTCCAGCAGAGGCCGATCCCTTCCATGCCTATCATTCAAAATTATGGGAAAACAAAGCGACAGATTTCGTATATGAAATATTCAACTGGGTGGTGGTATCTCTGCATGTCACTATTTTCGGTCACCCGCCACCTAGGATCTCGGACAGTATAGTGATGAATTTGAGCAGTATAGTTGACTGGTATGTAGAAATCGAATTCTCATATCTCATAGTTTTTCGAGGCATCTGTTCCCCCGCATGCATTATCATTATTTATCCTCGACAAGCTGGCTTGTCGCAAAGTTGCTAGACAAACAGTAATCGGTGGCATATGCAAGGAGCTTAAGGGATACTCAAAGAAGGTATGGCCACCTTTTCCTGTTCATTTAAATTCATATTCTTTGTTAGATTTCGGGCATGCTAAAGCTGAGGCAGCAGCATTGGAAGACCTAAAATTTGTCCTTATTGAATTCAATAAGCACGATCCGCAAAGGGTCATGAGTAATCATTTGGCCAGTTGCGGACTCAAGAGATTTGAACACGAAAATTTTCCCTCAGATGACATTTTCCCAGGCGCAAGATCTTATGCCGAGATTTTAGCTCAGATACAAACCTTGGCACCTGAAGAGAGGGCCAATGTTCTGAAATTCCAAGAACATCGACGCAGTTGTCTTCCCGCAGTATTACGGGGTGAGAATCCGAGTACAATGGAGGTGAAACAAAAATATGTCGAAGGCTCCAAGGATGCGACTCCTGGTCAAGAAAAACACCAAGATGGGGGAAAGAAAACTAAGAGTTTGAAGGTAGAGATAAAGACTCTCGAGTCGTCGAAGAAGCAGACTCTAGTTACTACTCTGGGACAATCAGCGAAGCAAATCGGAGATCCTATCGCATCAGTTACTCCCTTGCAGTCAACTCAGGGAAATATTGACGCAGGGTGGATCTTAAATGATGAATTGAGGCCTATAAGGGTGGAAGAGCTCCCTCCAAATGAGTTCTTCTTTGATAAGAAGAGAAAGGTAGTGGTAAAGAGATAATTCTATCAGGAAGGGGAATCAACGGCCAAGAAATACAAAGTTATGACTGATGGGAAGGACAAGAAGAATGAACAGTTCACAATGGAAATAGCTGGGACATTAGGGGCATATGCCACAATGAATCAATTTTCAGTTGGGGTTTTGAAAAACCAGCTGAAACGAAAAAATCACCTCATCAAAAAACCAGAAGCTAGACTAGCCACAACAGTGGAGGCTTCCAAAGACCAGGCGAGTGTAGGAATAGAGCAAGCAAGGTTGGCCGATAGAAGTGAGATAGAGATGCTCAAGACTAAGCTTAAACAAGCACAATTGGTGGTTCAGAATGGTCAGATTCAAGTGGGCCAGAAAAAATATTTGATCGAACAGCTACAGGCTAGAGTGGAAATCGTCGAAAGTAAAGTGATAAATATCGGGATGTTCCAGTCCCAGGAGATGTAGATTCGGAGCAAAGTTTCTACGGCCCAGCGAAATTTACTCACCAAGGTAGAGGTGATTCGGGACAACTGCTTGTTGGTTAATCAAGTTTTGGAAAATCTATATGTTAGAGAAAGAGAAGTTGGAGCATCACGGGTCGCCTTTCAAGAGGCTGTGATAGCTACAAACAACAGGGAATCGAAAAGTACTCCCATGTTTACCATTTCGGAGCAGACCAGAGGAAATATTCTATTAAAATAATGGGAACACAACATCTCGGAAGGTAAGCTGCAAGCCAGGAGGGTAACGAAATCCTTAGAACAGGATTTCAGTTCTATAGATGGTAATATTCTAGGCATTGATAGCGGAGGTAATGTCGAGACATTGATTCAAATGAATATGGAAAAAATCTCACTTGATTTAAATGAAAAAGAAGAAAGAGATTCAATCGAGATCTCACAAGTGACTATGGTAGACATAGTCCAAATAGATAAATGTATGATTAAACCAAGTGTGCAATTGTGCGCTATCAACATCATAGACAGACAGATGGAAGATAGGTTGTTGCAATTAGCCCAAGATTTTTACTCTTTTGAAGCCAATTGTCAAGCAGAACCATCAAGGCTTATATCTCGGCTAGTTGAAATATGTCACCTGTACCGAGCACGCGCGAGGACAAGCTTCTCACACAAAATAAAGACAAAGAAGAATAAATGGAGCGATTTCTCTCCTCCCTATCATAACTGAAAATTTTGCAACGATTGAGATTCCATCTTATTGTAAAACTGTATAAATATACCATAGAAAGAAAGAAAATGGGATGGACCTTTTTGTGTCGATTGTAACAGAGGTTTTACATTTTGAGAGTTAATATAAAGAAAATCCGAAGATTCTCAATTCCGTCACGACTGTGTTATGAGTTTGTTTTCTTGTATCTCATATTCCGTTTCATTTCATATTCGTACCTGATGAATGCTTCGCTATAATTTAGTGCAACCTCTACTATAGTGAATGAATTTTGGTTTTCTATATTGTTTATTGTTGTTCCTCTGTACCAGCTATCAGCGGGTATAAGACCAGTTAACACTTTCAGAATTCTATATATATTTTACACTTCATTGGGTTATTTCTTCACAATTTTATTCTTTTGTTTATACGTGAGATTCTCCCTCGATAGGAGCCTTACTAGATAGACAGTTAAATATTTTCTCCCACCTCATACATTTTATTAAAATATAACGCAATTACGGGAAAGAGCCTTTGATTTGCACCCCTTTTTCATTCCTGAAATCGTAAACTCTCTTTTATATGACCGAATTTAGACAACACTTAAATTCCCCCCGAAGTTTTCTTTTTTTATTGTTCCTCCATGACTGTCCCTGTACCAACACAGCCCAATATCGAACCCGGATTATCAAATCAAACACACATTTCCTTAAACCTTTTCGATACTATTCTTAAAACAACCACTACCCGGGTTGAACTCGAAAGTTCATGGGCAGCGATTGAACAGGATATAAACATCCAGGAACAATTGGAAGCTAGACAACGCCAACATAGAAATCATCCCTAGTTTCCCTTGCCGAAGGTTGAAGTTTCTCTCTTCTCTACCCTTTACTCACTTTCGGATGCCTAGACACTGTACTTCTAAGCCTTAGGTACAGACTCTGGAACAACATCTTTCTGGCGCCGCTGTCGGGGACCGAAGTTACGAAATCTTTTCCCCTTGAAAAACGACATTTTTTTTTCGTTGAAAGTGTTACCCTTTGATCGTGAACAAAGAGTACACACCCTTTTTAAGGCTTTCCAATATTTCACTTGGCGACTCCACAAATAATAAATTGGCATCTGGTCGAAGGAATACCAGACAAAACCCAGATGGTAAGCAGATTACACCCGTTACCGATCCCAAGAAGATTCTAAAGGTGAGAGGCTCTCTTAAGCCAATCGCTGCAGTCTATAAGCTTAAACACCCACAACTGAAGACTAAGAGTTCTTATGAACCTTCAACTTCACGCAGTCCTCTCTTTGATACTAAAGATCTAACGTCAAACTACTTCGAAGTTAGGAGTGAGATTCATCCGACGATCCCCTTAGTATACAAAGGAAAGGGCCCTTTTGAAAGTTTGTTAGCAGTTGACATACCTTCTTTTCTTCAGTTAAATTTCCCGACCTCACCTAATTATGAAGAGTGTGTTACACATTTGGTTTCCACACCCGTCGGTTCTCCTGATTTCATCTCTTGCAAATCTGAGGAACCAATTCCTCGCGTTCCTTATCATTTATCGTCGGATTTTCCTCTTCACGAAGAAACTAAAGATTCACTTTTAATTTTCTGAAACCCCCTTTACGACTTTCCACTAATAACGATGGAAGTCGCCGGAGGAGGAGGTGGAGGGGTTATCGGAGGAGGAGGGGGAGGAGCTCCTATAGGAGGAGTTGGAGGCCAAGGACCTACCCCCCCTCCTAGAATGTTTGTGAAAGTTGCAGCAAGATACGCTCCCTTGGTATTGCTCGTTCCTTTGCACGACCTTCCTGAAAATTATATAAAAAATTTGCCAAAATTCACTGGGGAAGGAGATCTGACCGCAGTCGAACATATTAATTTCTTTGATCAATTTGCAGAAATCCTAGGTATTGAACATGAGGATGTGTATTCAAGGATACTTTTCCAAACCTTCGAAGGCCAGGTCCAAACTTGGTTTCAGAGTCTACCTGCAGCATCCATCTTGTCTTATGACGCCTTGGAAGATGCTCTCCTCAGACAGTGGGGTGAAAGAAAGGACCACCAATATTATTTAACCAAATTCGGGTCTTTAAGAAAAAAAAATCAGAAACAGTCATGGATTTTATTCAAATATTCAACAAGATATATAACAAAATCCCAGCTGACGTTAAACCGTCCCAACCCGCGGCCAAAGTAACTTTCGCAGGGGCCTTCAAACCGGATTTTGCACTCCTTTTGTGAGAAAGAAGGGGAGCCACCCTAAACCGAATGCAGGATGACACTGTAGAAATTGAATTGAATATGATGGCTTATGGTAAGCTTAAAGCTAGAGTAGAAATGGGAAACCGAGAAACTAAATGCTTAAGAGAACAAGCAGGTTTGTCAGGGTCTAATAGATCCACAGACGAAAAAGTAGACGATATGGCCAAGGTAATTAAAGAACTGCCTAATAAAATATCCAGAATGGAGCTAGAACAGGCCAAAGTTGATTCTTTCACCAAAAAGGATTTCAAGAGGAACCCCAACACCCCTGAACCAGAAAAGACAGATAAAAAATGAAGATCAAAAAATACAATCTCCCCTAAAGAGCGAAAATTTTATAGGAGCGAACGATCTCCAAGATTTCAGAGATTTGGATAATGATGTCAAGAACTTCGGTGATGACTGCACACAACCGTATCGGACTAGAGAAGATTATGAAAAATCTCTAAAAACTCAACAACCGTCGGTTAAGGGTGAAGAAAGTGATCATACTGACCTTTGTGACTCTCAACAAGAAACTGAAATGATAATCGTTGAGATCCAACCTAAGTACAACTTGAGATCTAAGAGTAAACCCATTTCAACTACTCAACCGAATAAAATCCTCCCAAGAGGTCAAACTTATGAGCCTACTCCGGAAGAGACCCTATTACCTAACAGCAAAGCGAAAGTAGTAAGCACACAAGAGTCCGAAGGGGGAAAAGTTGAAACCCAAGCACAAGGAACCGAAACAGTAAATAAAATTATGCCTTCAACCAAGACCATGAGTAATAAAGTGGTCCAGACGAATAAGTCGAAAAGGAAGGATTCAGAAGTCTCAACTAAATAAATAGACAAGGTGAGCGGAGTTTTCAATTTTGAAAACGAGATAAGTAAAATTAAGATACCAATCCCTCTGGTAGAATTAGCAAAAAACCTCGTTTATTGGAAGCAGATTACCAAAGTGATGGATGTCTCAGAGCTAGAAAGCCAGTCTGACGTTTTAAACCTAGAAGATGACAAACCTAACATCACTTTTGGTCCACATTTTGAAGGGGCCAAAGACACTATTTCTCCCTTTTATATCACTTTAAATGTATATGATCAATTGCTACATAATTGCATGTTAGACTCCGGAGCCTCCCATAACGTTATTCCTAAGATTATTATGAACAAATTGGGTCTCCAGATCACCAGACATTATGGAGATATTTACTCTTTTGACTCAAGAAGGGTTAAGTTTATGGGAATGATAGAGGATTTAGTAGTTACCCTGGCACAGGTCCCGGTTAAGAGTATCTTGATGGATGTGGTTATTGTTGATATTCCCTCTAAGTATGGCTTACTGTTGTCTAGGTCATGGGGAGCCAAGATGGGGGGTTCTCTTCAATTGGATATGATGTTCGCCACAATTCCTGTGTTTGGTAGGCAATTTACTTGGTTGTATAGAGAGACGAGGTTAGCATATACAGTAAGCGACCCTCAAAATCCGAACAATTTCCCTATTTACATTGCGGATTAAGATTTAGGAAATTGTATCTTATCTTTTGATGATGGTTTAGATGGTTGTCTGGAGGAAAATGATATAGAACAGGAAGAGTCAGGTTACATGACAGAGGATCTGTGTAGCATCGGTGTCTGGAAAATGTTTTTTGACGATGCCTCATCTTGTGAAGGGGTTGGTGCAGGAGTGCTTTTAGTGGCTCCCGAAGGAAAATTCATTGTTCATTTTTATTATAGACTGCAATGGGATATAGATTATACTAACAACGTATGTGAATATGAAGCGTTGGTCTTAGGATTAGAGGCTGCCAGGAAGTTAAAAATAAATAACTTAGAGGTATACGTAGATGCAGAGTTAATAGTCAAACAAATAAATCGACAGTACCAAGCCAAGCATCCCAGATTAAGATCATACAAGAATTGTGCCTGGGATATGATGGAAAACTTTTTCTCATCTGTAAATGTCCACTTCATCCCACGCACAGAGAACTTACATGTTGATGCATTAGCTAAAGCAGCCTCAACCTTCACTCCTCCCACGACTTTCAAATTGAAGTATCACATAGAGATCAGACACAGACCATCTGTACCGGATAACATCCAGCACTGGCATGTTTTTGAGGAAGATGAGCAAATTAAGAAGTTTCTTGAAGCAATAGGTGATTTTTCTGAAACCCACACAGATCAAGAAAACCAGAATGACAATATATGGATCATGCAAGAAGGGGAAGACCCTCAAATCTTTCAAGACAAAATCACAAATCATTGCATGTTGGTCCTTAAAAACAACCAGATTCTGAAAGGATTGATTCCTCTGGAAAGACTTTTTGATCAAAACGGCATACCTGCGAAATCTGCCTTACAACCCCAACTAGAAGAAGTGGAGGATTGTGATATGGGAACCAAATAAGAATCCAGGATGGTAAAAATATCCAAATACCTCCCTCCCGAAATAAAAATTAAGTATAAATACCTACTCAGACAGTATAAGGATGTCTTCTCCTGGTCTTATGATGAGTTAAGGACATACGACACTTCCGTAATTGATCACAAGATACCTCTAAGGCCTGGGGTCAAACCATTTAGGAAAAAACTTAGACAGATCAACCCCATTTTGTTACCTGTGATCGAAAAAGAAGTTAAGAAATTTTTAGACGCGAAAATAATAGTACCTCTGAGATATTCAGACTAGGTAGCAAACCTGGTCCCGGTCAGGAAAAAGAATGGGGAAATCAGACTGTGTGTGGATTTCAGAAATCTAAATAAGTCATCTCTCAAGGAAAAATATCCGATGCCCAAAATGGACCATGTGCTAGAAAAGGTAGTTGGAGCCAATCAAATGTCTATGATTGACGGGTTCTCTGGTTATAATCAAATCGCCATGAATGAACAAGATAGAGAAAAAACCGCTTTCACCACACCATGGTGTATGTTCATGTATGATAAAATGCATTTTGGTTTGATGAATGCAGGGGCCACATTCCAACGCACTATGGACGTCGCTTTCATCAGTGAAAGGGATAAGTTCGTAGCCATTTATCTTGACGATTTGACAGTTTTCTCTAAAACCGATGAAGAACACTTGATACATCTTAAACATACATTCGAAAAATGTCGCAGGTTTGGTCTATCTTTAAATCCAAATAAATAACATTTCTCCATGTGGGAAGGTAAGATTTTGGGTCATATCGTATCTAGGGATGGAATCAGGATTGATCCTAAGAGGATTGAAGCGATAGATGCTATAAATATTCCCAGAAATGTAAAAGAGATTCAATCTTTCTTAGGAAGAATAATTTTTATATGAAGATTTATCCCGAATTTCGTTGAGATTGTAAAACTGATCACAGGTATGTTGAAAAAGGACAGCGAAGAAAAATGAACAACCGAGGCCAAAGCATCGTTCGCACATATTAAGAAAGTCATAAGCGAGGCACCTGTGTTAGCGAGCCCTGACTATCTAAAAGATTTTCTTATTTTCTCATTTGCCTCCGAACACACTATTGCCGCGATGCCCCTACAAAAGAACAAAGAATGTTTTGAACAACTGATCTATTTTTTCAGCAAGAGTCTTAGAGACGCAGAAATGAAGTATGATATAATAGAAAAACAAGCGTACGCCATGGTAAAAGCATTAAAGGCATTCAGAACATATGTACTACACTCCAATATAATTGCATACGTACCTACCAGTTCTGTGAAAGATATTTTGGTACAACCAGACATCGATGGAAAAAGAGGGCGATGGCTCGCCGAAATCCAAGAATTTGATCTGGAAGTCAAATCGACCAAATTGATAAAAGGACAAGGCCTGGCCAAACTCTTAGATGAGTCGAATTTCAGAGCCCTAGGTATCAATTGCCTACAGGAAGGCGACAAAGACATGAACCTAAACGAGCTGAATGAGCAAACAAGCCCAAACACGATCAAAGAGAAGTTCATATCATCGGGATGGTACAGAGACATAGTATCATACATGTTAACTCTAAAATGCCCAAATGAGCTATCGCCATCAAAAGCCAGGACTTTAAAACTTCATGCGGTTAAATATTGTATCACCGAAAGTCAGTTATATTGGAAAGATCCACTCGGTTTCTTGTTAGTCTGTTTAGTCGATTCGGAAACTCAACGGGTTATAGATGAATTTCAAGAGGGAGTCTATGGGGGGCATCACGCTTGGAGAGATACAACTTACAAAATTCTGAGGGTTGGGTACTACTGGCCAAAACTTTTCTTGGATGCTAATGCCAAAGTCTGAGTCTGCAACCCTTGTCAACTATTTGCAGGTAAACAGAAGCTCTCGGTCTTGCCTTTAGTTCCAGTGAAAGCTGAAGCCCCATTCCAGCAATGGGGTCTAGACTTCATAGGTGAGATTAATCCCCATTCCAGTGCTCAACATAAGCGGATCTTAACTGCAACATATTATTTTACTAAATGGGTGGAAGCCATTCCAACCAAAAGGGCAATTGACTCGGTGGTAATTGATATCTTAGAAGACAATATTTTGTCTAGATTTGGTTGCCCCCGAAAGATAGTTACAGACAATGCTGAAGCCTTTAAATATATGGCTATGATCAGCTTCTGTCAAAAGTATAACATCGTTCTTGGCCATTACACAGCGTATTACCCCCAGGGAAACAGATTGGCTGAGTCATCTAACAAGAGCCTAGTAAATATAATCAAGAAAGTATTGGATGAGAATAAAAGGTCTTGGCATGTGCACTTAAAATATGCATTGTGGGCGAATTGCATAAGCACAAAAAGGTCTATCGGCATTTCACCTTTTAAGATGGTATATGGGACATATGTTGTGTTACCTATAAACCTAGCGCTTCCAGTGATGAAGTTATGGCAAGATCAAAATGAAGAACCCAATCATGTCACCAGAAGGATAAATCAGTTGATTGAGGTTCAACAACATAGGGTCGAAGTAGATGAAAAGTTGCAGAAGTACCAAGCTGACATGAAGGCATTATTCGACCGCAAAGAAAAGGACAGAGATTTCCTCCCAGGTGATTTAGTATTAAGGTGGGATGCAAGAAGGGAAGAAGCAGCAAAACATGGTAAATTTGACCACCTATGGTATGGGCCATTCATAGTCTCAGCTCTGGAAGGAAAAAAATATTTCCTACTAGAAAATATAGACGATGAAATCCTCAACGCCCCTATCAACGGGCGTTATCTGAAGCATTATATGACATAACAGTCACCTAAAAAAAAAAA
>ML779354.1:1145591-1158002 GCA_009831015.1 Picea engelmannii
AAAATGAGAATGATGGTGAAAGAACTCCAAGCACATTCACTCAATGGAGAGGTGAATGGCTCAATGAAATGGTGCTAGTGTGTTATTGTCAAGGAGTGAGTCCTTAAAACAATCTAAGCAGCATAACATTACATGAAATTCCTTGAGAAAATGATGTTTCTTCGTGGCTTTTTATAGCATAGCATTAGGTGATTATGTAACCCCTTTGAGGTGTGAAAAGGGGCTCTTTAGGGCTCAATTAGGTCTTTGACCAGCCTACCATGCGGATTCAGCTCAGATTTGATGGTCAAATCAAGTTGGGAGTTGGTCCATAAGTGGTTGGGAGGCCGACCAATTTAATAAATGCGTCGTTTAGCAGGTGCGCGGGTTTTGTCGCTAACAGTTGCGCATCATGCGCGCATGCGCGCCTTGTACGTTTCTGTTACGCGCATATGCACGTGCACCCGTCTTCTGTAAAGCGCCCTTCAATTTTTGGTTACTTTGTATAGTTTTTGACCCTTTTGCAATGCTGTGAAATTAATCCAATGCCATGAATGGCTTCATTCCTGTTTTGATGATGCTGAGTTCTTGTCACCATGTGCGGATGAAATTTCAGTGATAACAGATACCCCCTGATGGATGAGGTTAGGAGCATACGTATAGCTGAAATCCATCAATGTTTCTTTTACTAATAATGTTGTGGTAAGAGAGAGCAAGAGTGGGACCGTGTAGAGCAATCCTTTGGAGAAGGAAGGAACTGGTAGAACCCAACCTTCCAGAAGGTGCGTAACAATATACAACTGTGTACAAACGAGGCGGGCATGCCCCATGCTCGTGTTATGTAACTCTGAAAAAAGATGACTGAAGTGTTGGTGTAGACAACTGCAGCACCCTCGGGGGCGGTAATGATAAAGGCAGAAGACAATTTCTGCAAAGGAACATACTCTGAACAATAGGCAATGATCGCAGTAACAAGCAGCGATGATGATGCGGGCATTGATGGCCCAACCAAGTTCAGAGGTCTTCGGCAAATGATAATAATAACTGCAATAGTCGCAAAGTAAGACCCACCGTAACATGAGAAAGTGTTGGCGTCGAATGTTATGGGGGCCAACGATAGCAGGGAGTAATGGTGTTTCACCCTGTGCCATCCGAGATCTCTCATTGAATGGAAAATGAGAATCAAGATATTGTCACCCTTCTGGAAAATTGTGTTGATGTCGACAAAAGGGGGACGTGTCTCCCAGAAGCAAAGGGCTTCGCGGAATCTACTAAGGTGAGAAAGTGGCAGAGGTACATAGACGAAGTCAAGAAGTGGGAAGACTCAAGACTACCCTTGGTTGGAGGGTGTATAATATGTGGTCGCAACCGTGTGACAAGGTCGAGTGTCAGGGGGATGCCAAGACCGAGGATAAGTTGTGCCAGAGGCGGGACAAGGTGAACAAATTTAGAGGGTAGAGGCAAGTGACCTGTGAAGTACTCTGAAGATATGGACGATGTCGGCAAGGGTAAATCTTCAAAAGGAAAGCAAAAGGAAAGCAAAGTAAACCCAAATGAGGGAGGAATTGATACCTTCTCCCCAGTGGAGTCGCCAATCTGTTTGCACCCAATTCGTAACTAGGTGAGCAAATAAAGGGTGCTTACATGCCCATTTGGGTCTTTCTAGGCATGACAGCTGTAGAGGAAAGAGTTAGAAAAAGAACAATAAAACTATAAGCAAGAATTAAATAAAAACAAACTAAAACTATGAGCATATGGAAAAAGAAATAACAAACAAAACAAGACCAATATCACCAATGTTTTGAGCTGGTCTATTGATGAAATCAAAGCACAATGAAGAAAGGGAACTGTGGTTCCTTCTTCTTCCAAAGGAAGGCTCTTGAGGCCCTCACAAACTTGCTCTCCTTACAATAAGAAAATGATAATGATGGTGAAAGAACTCCAAGCACATTCACTCAATGGAGAGGTGAATGGCTCAATGAAATGGTGCTAGTGTGTTATTGTCAAGGAGTGAGTCCTTAAAACAATCTAAGCAACATAACATTACATGAAATTCCTTGAGAAAATGATGTTTCTTCATGGCTTTTTATAGCATAGCATTGGGTGATTATGTAACCCCTTTGAGGTGTGAAAAGGGGCTCTTTAGGGCTCAATTAGGTCTTTGACTAGCCTACCATGCGGATTCAGCTCAGATTTGATGGTCAAATCAGGTTGGGAGCTAGTCCATAAGTGGTTGGGAGGCCGACCAATTTAATAAATGCACCGTTTAGCAGGTGCGCGGGTTTTGTCGCTAACAGTTGTGCATCGTGCGCGCATGCGCGCCTTGTACGTTTCTGTTACGCGCATATGCGCGCGCACCCGTCTTCTGTAAAGCACCCTTCAATTTTTGGTTACTTTGTATAGTTTTTGACCCTTTTGCAATGCTGTGAAATTAATCCAATGCCATGAATGGCTTCATTCCTGTTTTGATGATGCTGAGTTCTTGTCGCCATGTGCAGACGAAATTTCAGTGATAACATATGTCTAGCTTAATAAGAGATTGGGTTTCGCACCCTGCGAAGTTTAGGGCAGACAGTAATGGTATATATTCAATAGCTTCCTTGGAACCATAGTTCAAGTATGTAGCTATGATGACATACAGATTATATGGGAGAGAGGATACCTCACATTTCTTTCTTCAATGGGTGCCTCTAATACATCGATTCACCGAAGGTTGTTCCTTCGACTGGGCAAAAATGTTGTCTGATAGCTTGACCAGTCGAGGTTTAGAGTATCGGGCACAGAAAGAGAGTGGAAAGATTTCTTCATTTCTTATGTCTGCATACATTATGGACGTTGTATGCTTTCTAACACCATTTCCCTTAATGAGATGGAGTTGGACTCCAGCAGAGGCCGAGCCCATCCACGCCTATCATTCGAAATTGTAGGAAAACAAAGCGACAGATTTCGTATATGAAATATTCAACTGGGTGATGGTACCTCTGCATGTCACTATTTTTGGTCACCTTCCACCCAGGATCTCGAACAGTATAGTGATGAATTTGAGTAGTATAGCTACGTGTTTATAGAAGCTGAATTATCATATCTCAGAGTTTTTCGGGGCATCTGTTCCCCCACATGCATTACCATTATTTATCCCCGACAAGCTAGCTTGTCGCGAAGTTGCTAGACAAACAGTAATCGATGGCATAAACAAGGAGCTTAAGGGATACTCAAAGAACGTATGGGCACATTTTCCTGTTCATTTAAATTCATATTCTTTGTTAGATTTCGGGCATGCTAAAACTGAGGCAGCAGGCCTGGAAGACCTAAAATTGGTCCTTATTGAATTCAAGAAGCACGATCCGCAAAGGGTCGTGAGTAATCATTTGGCCAATTGTGGACTCAAGAGATTTGAACACAAAAATTCACCCTAGGATGACATTTTCCGAGGTGCAAGATCTTATGCCAAGATTTTAGCTCGGATACAAACCTTGGCACCTGAAGAGAGGGCCAATGTTCTAAAATTCCAATAACATCGACGCAGTTGTCTTCCCGTAGTATTACGAGGTAATCCGAGTACAGCAAAGGTGAAACAAAAAGATGCCGAAGGCTCCAAGGATGTGACTCCTGGTAAAGAAAAACACCGGGACGAGGGAGAGAAAACTAAGAGTCCGAAGGCAGAGATAAAGACTCCCGACCCGCCGAGGAAGCAGACTCTGGTTACTACTCCGGGACAATCAACGAAGCAAATCGAAGATCCTATCGCATCAGTTACTCCCTTGCAGTCAACTCGGGGAAATATTGATGGAGGGTGGATCTTAAATGAAGAATTGAGGCCTATAAGGGTGGAAGAGCTCCCTCCAAATGAGTTCTTCTTTGATAAGAAGAAAAAGGCAGTGGTAAAGAGAGAATTCTATCAGGAAGGGGAATCAACAGCCAAGAAATACAAATTTATGACTGATGGGAAGGACAAGAAGAATGAACAGTTCACAACGAAAATAGCTGGGACATTAGGGGAATATGCCACAATGAACCAATTTTGAGTTAGGGTTTTGAAAAACCAGCTGAAACGAAAAAATCACCTCATCAAAACACTAGAAGCCAAACTAGCCACAACAGCGAAGGTTGCCAAAGACCAGGCGAGTGTAGGAATAGAACAAGTAAGGTTGGCCGATAGAAGTGAGATAGAGATGCTCAAGACTAAGCTCGAACAATCACAACTGGTGGTTCGGAATGGTTAGATGCAAGCGGGCCAGCAAAAAGATTTGATCGAACAGCTACGGGCTAGAGTGGAAATCGTCGAAAGTAAAGTGATAAATATCGGGATGTTTCAGTCCCAGGCGATGGAGATTCGGAGTAGAGTTTCTATGGCCCAACGAAATTTACTCACCAAGGTAGAGGTGATTCGGGACAACTGCTTGCTGGTTAATCAAGTTTTGGAAAATCTATATGTTAGAGAAAGAGAAGCTGGAGCAACATGGGTTGTCTTTCAAGAGGTTGTGATAGCTACAAACAATAGGGAATCGGGAAGTACTCCCAGGTTTACTATTTCGGAGCAGACCAGAGGAAATATTCTATTAAAAGAATGGGAACACAACATCTCAGAAGGCAAGCTGCAAGCCAAGAGGGTAACGAAATCCTTAGAAGAGGCTTTTAGTTCTATTGATGGTAATCTGCTAGGCATTGATAGTGGAGGCAATGTCGAGACATTGATTCAAATGAATATGGAAAAAATCTCACTTGATTTAAATGAAAAAGAAGAAAGAGATTCAGCCGAGATCTCACAAGTGACTATGGTAGACATAGTCCAAATAGATAAATGTATGATTAAACCAAGTGTGCAATTGTGCGCTATCGACATCATAGACAGATAGATGGAAGACAGGTTGCCGCAATTAGCCTGAGATTGTTACTCTTTTGAAGCCAATTGTTAAGAAGAACTGTCAAGGCTGATATCTCGGCTGGTTGAAAGATGTGTCACCTTTACCGAGCACACACGCGGACAAGCTTCTCGCACCAAATAAATACAGAGAAGAAGAAATGGAGTGATTGCTCTCCTCTCTATCATAACTGAAAATTTTGCAACGATTGAGATTCCATCTTATTGTAAAACTGTATAAATATACCATAGAAAGAAAGAAAATGGGTTGGACCTTTTTGTGTTGATTGTAACAGAGGTTTTACATTTTGAGAGTTAATATAAAGCAAATCTGAAGATTCTCAATTCCGTCACGATTGTGTTATGAGTTTGTTTTCTTGTATCTCATATTTCGTTTCATTTCATATTCGTACATGATGAATGCTTCGCTATAATTTAGTGCAACCTCTACTATAGTGAATGAATTTTGGTTTTCTATATTGTTTATTGTTTTTCCTCTGTACCAGCTATCAACGGGTATAAGACCAATTAACACTTTCAAAATTCTATATATATATTACGCTTCATCGGGTTATTTCTTCACATTTTTCTTCTTCTGTTTATACGTGAGATTCTCCCTTGATAGGAGCCTTACTAGATAGACAGATAAATGTTTTCTCCCACCTCATACATTTTATTAAAATATAACCCAGTTACGGGAAAGAGCCTTTGATTTGCACGCCTTTTTCATTCTTGAAACCGTAAACTCTCTTTTATACGAACGAATTGAGACAACACTTAAATTCCCCCCGAAGTTTTCTTTTTTTTATTGTTCCTCCATGATTGTCCCTGTACCAACACAGTCCAATATCGAACCCGGATTATCAAATCAAACACACATTGCCTTAAACCTTTTCGATACTATTCTTAAAACAACCACTACCCGGGTTGAACTCGAATTTTCATGGGCAGCGATTGAACAGGATATGAACACCCAGGAATAGTTGGAAGCTAGACAACGCCAACACAGAAATCATCCCTAGTTTCGCTTGTCGAAGGTTGATGTTTCTCTCTTATCTACCCTTTACTCACTTTCGGATGCCTAGACACTGTACTTCTAAGCCTTAAGTACAGACTCTGGAACAACATCTTTCTGGTGCCGCTGTCGGAGACCGAAGTTACAAAATATTTTTCCCTGGGAAAACGACATTTTTTTTTCGTTGAAAGTGTTACCCTTTGATAGTGAAAAAAGAGTACACACCATTTTTAAGGCTTTCCAATCTTTCACTTGGCGACTCCACAAATAATAAACTGGCATCCGGTCGAAGGAATACCAGACAAAACCTAGATGGTAACCAAATTACACCCGTTATCGATCCCGAGAAGATTCTAAAGGCGAGAGGCTCTCTTAAGCCAACCACTACAGTCTATAAGCTTAAACACCCACAACTGAAGACTAAGAGTTCTTATGAACCTTCAACTTCACACAGTCCTCTCTTTGATACTAAAGATCTAACGTCAAACTGCTCCGAAGTTAGGAGTGATATTCATCCAACAATCCTCTTAGTACACAAAGGAAAGGGCCCTTTTGAAAGTTCATCGGCAGTTGACATACCTTCTTTTCTTATGTTAAATTTCCTGACCTCACCTAATTCTGAAGAGTGTGTTACACATTCGGTTTCCACACCCTTCGGTTCTCCTGATTTCATCTCTTGCAAATATGAGGAACCATGTCCTCGCGTTCCTTATCATTCATCATCGGATTTTCCTCTTCACGAAGAAAATAAATATTCACTTTTAATTTTTCGAAACCCCCTTTACGACTTTCCACTAATAACGATGGTAGCCGTTGGAGGAGGAGGTGGAGGGGTTATCGGAGGAGGAGGGGAGGAGCTCCTGTAGGAGGAGCTGGAGGCCAAGGGCCTGCCCCCTCTCCCAGAGTGTTTGTGAAAGTTGCAACAAAATACTCTCCCTTGGTATTTCCCGTTCCTCTGCACGACCTTCCCGAAAATTATATAAATTTTTTGCCAAATTCACTGGGGAAGGAGATCTGATCGCAATTGGATATGACGTTCGCCACAATTCCTATGTTTGGAGGGAAATTTAATCGGTTATACAGAGAGACGAGGCTAGCATATACAGTAAGCGACCCTCAAAATCTGAAAAATTTCCCTATTTACATTACGGATCAAGATTTAAGAAATTGTATCTTATCTTTTGATGACGGTTTATATGGTTGTCTGGAGGAAAACGATATAGAGCAGGAAGAGTCAAGTTACATGATAGAGGATCTGTGTAGCACCGGTGTCTGGAAAATGTTTTTTGACGGTGCCTCATCTTATGAAGTAGCTGGTGCAGGAGTGCTTTTAGTGGCTCCCGAAGGAAAATCCGTTGTTCCTTTTTCTTATAGACATTAATGGGATATAGATTATACTAACAATGTATGTGAATACGAAGCGTTGGTATTAGGATTAGAGGCTACCAGGAAGTTAAAAATAAATAACTTAGAGGTATACAAATATGCAGAGTTAATAGTCAAACAAATAAATCGACAGTACCAAGCCAAGCATCCCAGATTAAGATCATACAGGAATTGTGCCTGGGATCTGATGGAAAACTTGTTCTCGTCCGTAAATGTCCACTTCATCCCACGCGTAGAGAACTTACATGCTGATGCATTAGCTAAAGCAGCCTCAACCTTCACTCCTCCCACGACTTTCAAATTGAAGTATCACATAGAGATCAAACATAGACCATCTGTACCGGATAACATCCAACACTGGCAGGTTTTTGAGGATGATGAGCAAATTAAGAAGTTTCTTGAAGCAATAGGTGATTTTTCTGAAACCCACGCAGATCGACAAAACCAAAATGACAATATATGGATCATGCAAGAAGGGGAAGACCCTCAAATCTTTCAAGACAAAATCGCAAATCATCGCATGTTGGTCCTTAAAAACAACCAGATTCTAAAAGGATTGATTCCTCTGGAAAGACTTTTTGATCAAAACGACATACCTGTGAAATCCTCCTTACAACCCCAACCAGAAGAAGTGGAGGTGTAACACCATGTTTCCCCCAAATTTGTAATTAATCCTAATATAGGAATTACCATGCTAAAGCATGATGAAAATGTGAATGTATGATGTGAATGGACCTTATGAAGAAGGTCGATGAATGTAAATAACATTATGAATTTATATTGCAGAATGGTTGAGAGGGGATGTGCTGAAAAAGAGACCACGATGGCGGTGGAGGGCACCTGGGAAGGTGGTGTTAACTTCCACCGAGGATTAATATCGTATTTGGACTCCACTGGCCCGGAGAACCAAAAGCGGCTAGTTGGCCCTGAATTTAATGCCTTGCAGGCTGGCAGGTTGATGGCTTAATGAGGGATGGGGAGGTGAACCGCCTATCCGTAGAGCCGTCGGGCCTGATCAGCGCAAGGGTAATCGCACCACATGCAACCTCACAAGAGGATAAGGCGTGGGGGTAGAAGTGATCGTGAGGGCAGACGCAAGGGGAACTCTGGCATTACGCAGAGTGAGTGATAGTAGAGAGGAAGGATTGCAACATTCGCTCCTGGTCACTGGTAGACAGAGAGACGCAGTCTCACAGCATCGTGGTCTTAGCTCGGGGGTGGCTAGTGGTAAATCCGTTGGGAGTCACTACGCCTACGGTTGGGTGGAAACGAGCACCCCTCTCAGTAGTTACTTAACCTTGGTGTTATTTATGATAAGTGTTTTTCCTCTGGCACCTTGAAATATGTGTATTTTGATAACTATGCTCATAAGTTGTGGAACTGTGAATGTTTTCATTATAAGAATGATTGTATGATGTTTGATCAGTACTAGTAGTTGTATATGCTTATAACAGAAAAACCACACATGGCTTATGTTGATAAATGAATTTAATTATGCTTAAGTTGAACCAAGTCAGACTTCCAGCCCGTTCTCGGGAAGTTGTTTCCCCTTATCTATCTCCATGGATGCCCCAGAATAGATCTCTTCACAGATATTCCCTCCTTGGGAAGGTTTACTAAGAACCTAGAAAAAGGACTTGAATGGGAAAGTCTTAATAACCCTGTACGAGGAGGAATGACCCTCTTAAAATTTCGAGGTAGCAGCGTAGGGATAAGCAACGAATCGACGGATGAGATCTCGTCGGAAGACCCAGGTTCATTCACAACTGTTAGATTGACAAAAGAAACAAGGGCGTTACATACCTTGCCCCTTTTCCCTCTATCTTCATGAATAGCGAGGAAATCGGGATCGTAGACCCCCAAGGTCCATGAGAACATTTGGACCATTGATCTTTCCACATCCACGAAGTAGTGGAAGAATGCGCGAGGTGGGACAGAACTGAGTTGTTAGATCTTAGCTAGAAAAACCCGACAGTCGTTGGATCCATTAAGAGATGCATGAGGGTTAAACCTTCGTGAACAGTAGGGGTAAAATCCCGACGAGAGGGTTGACACATCGGGATATCGGTACTCAGGATATCGGAATTCTCGAGGTCAAGAAAGTCGGGGCATTTCAAGTCCTGAAACAGTGAAATGGTCTGGACCGACCGTTTGTGAAAACAAGTGGCGGAAATCGAGAGCCCATCGTTATATCGGCTACCGAGGTTTTGAGTTGACAGATAAATTTTGTCATCGGGGTATCAAAAACTCTGAAATCACGAGATTGGATTAGGGCCGTCTATCAGCCGGAACACGTGGCAAAGATCCAGACCATCGGGGAAGTCCTGATAGAAAAGTCAATAGGTGCATCGGGGTTCGGCATTTTGCGAGTCCTGAGGACAAGACTTCCGGAGCATCAGAAGTCGCAAAATCATGAGAGACGATCAGGACCGTCCATCTTGAGGAGGACGCGGGGAGGAGATCAGAGCATTCGGGAGGTTTCCCGAAAAGAAAGTTTCCCATCGGCATTTCGGGAGTCAGGAAATCGGGAATCCTGTGGACAAGAAGTCCTTGCAATTCGGAATCACGAAGTCCGAAATTCCGACAAGGAAGGGAAAACTCCATCGTGGGGGCCAGTTGTCAGCATAGCGGAGAATCGGGATTTGAGAGATCGGCAGTCCCGAGAACAAATGCATTTCGACATTTGAAACCCCGAATTCCTGATAGAAATCAGGGACCGTTGGTTTCATGGGCGATCACAGTCATTGATCATGCTAAAGGCGAAAAGGGGTTGTTAAATGACGTCATATCGAGAATCGGAGGATCACGAGTCCCGAGAACAAATGCATTTCGGCATTGAAAAGTCTGAAACCCTGAAAGGATATAAGGCTGTGGTCTTGTGAAATAGTGGTCATATGGGCCAGGAGTTTATCCAGGAGGGCTAGCGCGTAAAGGGGCGCATCGGCAAATTAGAGATCGAGAGTTCGAGAGGACAGGAACTCTTGTCAGCGGGAATCATGAAACCCCAAAACCCAAAATTATCATCGGGGAAATGTCACAGGCGCATGAAGAAGAGGTCGTGATAGGGAAATAAGGACCTATGGATCAGGTTTGGCAGTTCGCTGCTGCGAGCTTCGGGGATTCTCATTGTTGAGAAATCAATGAAAAAGTTTGATTTTAGGTAGTGGGTATGTGACAAAGTGGTATTAGAGCATGGTTACAACACTTGGCCTGCTTAGGCTCAGGAACGAGTCGTGTTAGAAGATATTGTTATCTGCGTTTCTCTTTAAGGAGAAGGACTGCAGAATGAAACTATAGTTTGGAAATTTCTATAACCCCTCTGTTAAAATGGTAACTACTCTCATAGGAGTAGGGGTGCACTGATCATTATTACTGATAAGATCTAAGTGCAAATAACAGAGGTGAAATAAATTGTGTTATGAAGTTGCACAAGTCGGACAAGGGACACGAACTGAGTTGTTATGTTTTAAGTGTAACGATGACTACCTACTAAAATAGGGAGAGTCTCTTGTGATTAAGATGGCTGGTTAGGTAAGGATTAATACCCAAAGGAAGAACCCCTTCATGATTTGGGAAATCTGGTAAGGACTGGTAGGATCCTTAGAAATTCATGACCACTGTATTATTAAGAGACTAAACCCTGAGCATATAATTCCTCATGATTGAGAGGACTAGTGAAAGTATGTAGGTTCAGATTTACCTAACCTATAATGGTTAGAATCGACAGTGATGATAACATGTTTGATAAGTCCTTTGGTACTGTTGCTAATTCCCAAGAGTGACCCTTGTTGTTCATTTCCATAAAGAGAGGGTAACACCCGTATGAGTTAGGACTATGAGATTAGCCCTGTAAGTAACTTAAAAAAAAAAAAAAAAATCTCAGAAGATATAGTAGGAGAAATCCTTCAAAAAATAATTTTGAAGATTGGATGGGATCTAGAGTCAAGATCCATTCAGAAAGAAACGAAACGTTTAGGGTTGTTCGATCTCGGGAAGTAGCACACTGGTTAGTTGCGAGGAGATACCGAAATTTTGTAATTCCGGAGATCGAAGGATTCGAGGTTCTCCATAATAGAAGTCCCGAAGTCGTGAAATGCGAAATCGTGACATAATCACAACTGTCGTTTGGAGAGTCGTTGGTGACCGTTAGACCTAATTAATCAGTGAGGAAGATAAGGCTGATAACCTCTCATCACTCATAAGCTCAGGAGGAATAATATACGTTAGATTGGAATCAACAAGAGTCGTTGATCTAGAGCTTCGAGGTTTCGTCTATGGGAAAATGGAAGCGTAGACTTCCCAAAGTCACACTAGGTAAATCACCGATTTGATCAGGTCCATTGATTGCCAGAGAGATATGGACTGTGGGATCCAGATTTTCGGGCCCACATAGATTAGAAGTTTGGGAAACAGTTGAGCGTTGTCCACGGATTCGTCAAAATACGGGATCCTGACGCGTGTCTAAGAATTGACCCCACGTTCCGAGCGAAGGGTCATGTGGATGAAAGAGCCGAGAAAACCTTAGCCTCGGTCTTTCAGGTTTTCGGATTTTGGGAATCAAGGAAACAAAAATTTCTTGCAATGGGAATTCTGAAAAATCGTGAAATGTGAAGCACCTTTTATTCGGATCGTGGTCACCACCGATGGTCGCGTGAGGAGAGGGTGTAAGACAGTATAATGAGTAGTGCATGAGTTCAATGCACCAAGGAGCTTCCTATTAAGAAGCCTGATAATCATACCAGTAAGGTATGAATGGTATATAAAACATGCAAGTAATGCACATGTATTATGTAAGAGTATAAATATACTAAAGGACCAGCATGATGGCCCTGATGAGTGAAATGTGAGGCAAGACTTACACTTGCCAAAATTGAATGAATACCATGGATGCATGGTTGACTCCGTTCTGAAGAGTCGTGAAGGATCTGTCTTGAAGGATAGCTTAAAGGGAATGTACTCCATATCCCCAGGAAAAATTCAGTACAATTAAATGAAAGAGTAAACGAGCAAGGATGCTCTGTTGTCATGATAAGAGGCAAATGTTTATGCCTTTGCAGATCACAATGAGAAGGACTATGAATAAATCCTGAGATGACTAATTTTAAAAATGGAAATGTATGTAGGCTATGAAATATAACTATGATAGCTACATGAAGGCTTAGGATTAGGA
>ML779354.1:1160249-1174273 GCA_009831015.1 Picea engelmannii
TGGACAAATCTGTGGGTGACAGGTTTGCAATAAAATTTTGAAAGTTAGAATTGATAATGATGTCTCATGAATTTTGTATACCTGTGATACAGGTGAGAAGAAAAGACATGTTCAGAAGGGAACAAATGAAGGTTGTCAAAACTAAAGATGATGAACATGACTACTACTGAACCATGAAAACCCTATGATGAGTCATGATCGCTTGAAATAAAATTGTGTAGAGGTAACACCAGTCGGAGGGACGCCTCAACTGTAAGACTCGATAGAGCCTCTAAAATTCTTCCTATGCGAGAAAACCTTGGCAGGGAAAGATGGATCACCTGAGGGACTGTATAATAGTGAAGGGGATGCCTGAGCCTGGGCCTGGAGAGTGAGTGACTGCAAGGAAGAGGAGACCTTAATAATTTTTGAAAACTATTGGGATAATGCACATAGTGGATAGTTTCCCATGTGGGGAAAACCTTGGAAAGAAAGATGAAATTATGATGGCTTTTGTGAGTTATTGAATTGGAATTATGCATCCAACGGGTATGTCAGGGAGGATGATGAGCATGGATAACAAAATTACCATGCGGATACAAATCCACAAACTGCACAGATAAGAATTGTGCTAAGAATATGAATTTCCTTTTCTTTTGAAATTTGAACATCAATAAGATGTTTTTGCACAAAATTGTGAATTAATGTGCTTGTTGTCCAGGAATTATTGAAGTAAGATGACGAAGATCAAGACTTTTGAAGTGGACGAATAAGAAAGGCATGACATGTGTTTTGAGAAAGAACACCGAGGACGGTGTTCCTTTAAGGGGGAGGGAATTGTAACACCCTGTTTCCCCCAAATTTGTAATTAATCCTAATATAGGAATTACCATGCTAAAGCATGATGAAAATGTGAATGTATGATGCGAATGGACCTTATGAAGAAGGTCGATGAATGTAAATAACATTATGAATTTATATTGCAGAACGACTGAGAGGGGATGTGCTGAAAAAGAGACCGCGATGGTGGTGGAGGGCACCTGGGAAGGTGACGTTAACTTCCACCGAGGATTAATACAGTATTTGGACTCCACTAGCCCGGAGAACCAAAAGCGGCTCACTGGCCCTGAATTTAATGCCTTGCAAGCTGGCAGCTTGATGGCTTAATGAGGGATGGGGAGGTGAACCGCCTATCCATAGAGTCGTTAGGCCTGATCAGTGCGAGGGTAATCGTGCCACATGCAACCTCGGAAGAGGATAAGGCGTGGGGGTAGAAGCGATTGCGATGGAAGACATGAGGGGAACTTTGGCATTACACAGAGTGAGTGATAGCAGAGAGGAAGGATTGCAACCTTCGCTCCTGGTCACTGGTAGACAGAGAGACACAGTCTCACATCATTGTGGTCTCAGCTCGGGGGTGGCTAGTGGTAAATCCGCTGGGAGTCGCTACGCCTACGGTTGGGTGGAAACGAGCACCCCTCTCAGCAGTTACTTAACCCCGGTGTTATTTCTGATAAGTTTTCTTCCTCTTGCACCTTGAAATATGTGTATTTTGATAACTATGCTCATAATATACGGAACTGTGAATTTTTTCGTTATAAGAATGATTGTATGATGTTTGATCAGTACTACTAGTTGTATATGCTTATAACAGAAAAACCACGCATGGATTATGTTGATAAATGAATTTAATTATGCTTAAGTTGAACCAAGTCGGACTTCCAGCCCGTTCTCGGGAAGTTGTTTCCCCTTATCTGTCTCCAGGTGTTTCAGGATTAATCCGTAAGTGCGGACACAAACCAATCTCCCTAGATCTACCTGGATCTAGAACAAAGCAGGACAGAATAATACTCTTTCCCTAGATTTATACTATTGAATGAACTAGAAGGCAAGGATCATGTACATACCTTATGAATGCTTCATTGGGTCTCTGTTGTACCAATTTCACTCCAATGCTCTTGCACCGTCAAGACCATAACAGTACAAACCAATCGAAGTGAAGACAATCCAATATATTCAACAGCTAATCTATACATATGATCAAGGAGTTATGTAATAAAGTGACATTGGCTTTATGGGAAAGAGACATATTATTGTATTGAATTGATAGAAATAAAGACTTACAACCTGAGCCTTGATGTTGTAGATCTCCTTTCGATGGCTCCTAGCTCCGACACACACACTTGCTCATGCATGAAGAAGATCAACCACTTCCGATAACCTTGCTGGTATCTCTAGTTGTTGTAGCATCAGTCCTTCATACAATATTGCAGTAATTCTCCAATAAATCTCTTACTAGCTTGTTGCTTAACCTTTTCCATGAGCATTTCTCTCAATTTATAAGAGAGAATGGATTAGTTACTTGGATTGGAAATGATCCCAAGATATCAGGAAAGCCAGTACTTAGATAACCATTCGAATGCCAACTCACCCTTCTGGAAGATTCCCTTCTAGAAGGCTCTAGAACTTCATCTTTTTCTTCCTTTAGAATATGTTCGCACCCTGATAGTTAGGTACAGTGTGAGGACCTCGCACCCCATCTTAATGCAGCCTGCGAGAATCAGGCATTCTCGCAGGCAAATATATAGGTAGCCTACGAACATCCTTTAAAAGTATGATTTCTGGAAGCAGACAAATGTAACTTTTCTCAGGAAAGTGTTCTTAGTGAAGAGCTTGATTTTCCATTATCATAATGACCAAAATTGTGGATAACAGAATTCCCCCCAAAGTCTGAGAGTGGAACCAGTGACAGTTGATAGACTTTGTAAGCTGCATGTGTGTGTCACGAACCAAGAGCACATCTAATCGGAAACCTGCAAACATCCAAGCATCTGCAGAATATCATATATACCAATTCTGAGGTAGGCATTCCCATACTCAGATCATAGACTGACGACATCATAAACAAAGGTCATGGCCACCAATCATACACTGTGGATTCATGCCATCGCAATATAGCATAGCCACCTGAATACACTGTGGATCTATGCGACAATTTTTTTTAATCAAGATGACATAGCCACGAAACATACACAGTGGATCTATGTGTCGCAAATTATACATACTCCATCGCAACCTGGATCATAAAGAGAATATCCAGGGTCTTCAATCTCATCGCCCAAAGTACGAATCTAACCATATGATTACATGTGTTGAAGTCGAACATGGCAGAAACCACTTAATTACCGGTCATTGATGCAACCGTTAACAAGTGCGAGGGAAATCACCATTGATGTCAATGACTCCCAAGGTACTATAGTACAATCCATCGAGTGTGAATAAATGAGTTGATGTCGAACATCTGATAGAATCTTTTGATCAGGGGTCAATGATGTAAACCCACTGTCGAAAGCGAGAAACTTGCCATTGAGGCATGCAAGCTTCAAGGTACTAAATAATTTCTAAGTCTTGATTCCGGATAATGTGTTGAAGTCGACGGAATAAAACTTATCACAGGAGGGCCTTAATGTATCCCCCATCAATGACACGAAATGAGTAAAAGAGTTTGAAGGTGAAACAGAGCACTTTGCAAATTGGACTTTGGACACAGGGAAGGCCGACACGGAGAGAATGGATAACTGCAGATGGCCGACTTAATAGAGGTTTTAAACGGACTGCTCTTGAACATATGAATGACACGACCAACGATTTGGCAGCATTGACTCAAAGACGACACATGAAAAGACTTTGTTATCAAATTGAATGAGAGATAAATGGATTTCCCAAACCGTCTTCGAATGATGAATAGGGGGTGTCATGTTCAAGAGCGACACTTACTGCCAATAAATACAAAGATGAAACATATCCCTTTCCCAAATTTTCCTCCACCATTTCTGGCAAGTACCTCTTTACTTTTACGCAAGCTTGAAGAGGATCACATATGCTTGTTGTTATAAGCTCATCCTTCGGATGAGTCCCTCGGAGTATTTTTAACGAACCCTAGGAAGGAGTGGTTCGGTCCCACTACGGGTCTGTCAATGTTTGTTTAACGAGTCCAGAGATAGTAAACTCGAAGGTTTTTCAAGATTATAGAGTTTGGAAAAACACTTAAAAGAGAACTCTCTCAGTTCCTTTTTCGTACAGTAGTCCAACGAGACCGAAAAAGGGTTAAACTATCTCTCGAAAGACGCGTACTTCAAATACTTCAGCGAGCGTGACAATAGCAAGATCACTCGGCAATCTTTTCATGTTTAGAGAGTCTGAAAAGAGCTTAAAGAGAACTCCAGGGGGGTTCCTTTTTCGTATAACCACAGCGAGCCCGAAAAAGTGATAAAACAACGCTCGGTCACGTTCTTATTTTTTTTCACAAGCGCAAGAACAGACAAAAGGCGCTCGAGGTTTTATGTCAAAACCATCACAAACAATCAAAATCACACCACACCAGGTAAAAATTATGTCCATAATCATCCATGTTTCACACCTATAAGTCACTTCACTCATTTCCACATTAGTGATTAGGTTTAAATAATAAACAAATATAAAAAAAAAAACCCACATTTGATATAGTAAAAAGTAATTAAAACAAGTAAATAACTAAATTTACTATATCATTTCACACTTTTACCATTTGAGTTCCAAAAAACCCTCATTTTACCTTCTGCATTTGGGGTTGATTTACGGGAGCTACGGGTGATCATTGGACGAACCGTCAGCAGCATCTTGGTAAGTTCTTCATTCCAGATCTTTTCATGGTTTAAAAATTCAATTTCATTGGTAAAAAGTTTAGTTTTAAATTAGTTTTTTGAACCCTATTCGCGTGGAGGCATTCTCACAGGTGGCCCATACGGGGACCTGCGAGAATGACTCGTTCTCGCAGGTTGGATTTAAGCTGCCTGCGAGAAGTTTGCACTGTGCATAGTAGGGCACCTGTGAACAGCGCAGAACTCAAAAATTTATGAAACGTTTACCCAATAGAAAAATTTTATTTCATAAATAAGATCATTAACCATGTTTGTATCTTTCTTATGCAGGTTAATAGCCACAATCATGGTGCTAGAGTGGCGATAACAAGAACACGAGGATGACAACGCGAATGACGAAAACCATCCTCCAACCATAGCTGCACTAAGAGACTGCGGTCTCTTAAAATACTTCTATATCCCGAGCATGAGAGCCCAAGTTCGATTACTGGAATACCTAGTCCGAATGTGGGATCCGGACCAGCAAGTTTTCATTGTGGGAGATCATACATTGACTATTAACATCGAGGACATATATTTCTTGACCGGATTATCCAGGCGTGGGTCCTATGTCAATCTGACCGGCAGCAGAGCAGGGGGTTTAAAAATGAGTGAATATTGCAACCAGTACTGCGTACCTGAGGCCGAAAGAAAGAAAGGGAAAGTGACAATTTGGGAAGTAACTGACTTGACTCTCTGCACTATTCTCTTCACCATTGCTCGGATGGCTGGAAGTGTCGCTCCACATATGGCTTTGCAAAGCTATTTCCAGTACGCCATCGAGTGTACTGAGCCCCGGGTATTTAACTGGGTTGATGCAGTATTGCGCAATATCAAGAAACAGTTGACTAAGTGCAGACGTGGAGATCTGAAGCACTTTGGATATGGATCGTTGTTAGTGTATTTCTTCCTGGAGAGAGTCCCTGTGTTCATACTACAGGCTAAGTGGGATCTTTTGGGTCCTAGAGATCCGAGGATGTTGTGATGGTGTAGGCTCATGGCCCGGCATGTGGCAGGACCAATCGTCAAATATGACGATATTTTCTTTGACTGGTTGTGGAACCATATGTTGATGGTCGATGACTACGCATATGTCAGGTTGGATTTCCGAGGAGATACGAATCTAGCACTTCCTGAAGACACTCAGTGGGGAGACCTCAGTAAGAAATACACAAAATTTCTCTTTTTAAATGTTTTTGAAATTTTCGTACTATATTTAAATGTTTTTGTTTTATAGATTTACCCGAAGACTAACATCAAATACTCGTTAATAACACAGATGTCAGACCATCTAGACCTGCTGGCAGTTCTCCTATCCAGCGACGAGGAGAAGCAACAGCAGTCGTACCCCAGTATGTCAAGGATTATCTGACAGTGGAGCAGAATTTAGAGGGCCTGACAGCCGACATTCCAGATATGACTCTGGAAGAGATTCCCTGACGCGATCAACGTCACACTGTAGGAGTCTCTGCAGCTATGGGTTGACTGCTCTGCAGAGTAACTAGGGCAGTAGTGTGTTATTGTGAACGTCATCCGTGACGTCACCTTGTAGAAGCTATAAGCTTCAATTTTTTATATTTTGGTCTTCGGACAAACATTATGTAAAAACAAACTCTTTTGATCGTTATATAAATACAGACGGCTTCTACCAATTTACTTTACATTGTGTGAATAGTAATGTGTTTGATTTATAAATTGTTCAAATGTCTGTCCAATACATAATTAGCCAATGCATCTGTAAATGTATTAAGACGTCTAGGAATATGTTGATTTCAATGTAATCAAAATACGGTTCCAAGAGGCGAATCTGCAAATATACCCTTAATAAAGTAGGAATTCAAATAGAATAGACATTACTTAGTTGTAGTACCACCAGCTGTGAGTCGAGTCGCACAACCAAGTGACGAATTCCAAGTGAGATAGCATCAACCAATAATTCAATAATAGCGCTATACTTGGCAATGTTGTTGGTTGCACGGCCAAGACATACACCTCGTAAAGATATAAGCTTGTTTGTTGGGGCATAGATTGCCCACGCAACAGAAGCTAGGTTCCGATTACTACGGCTATCACCATCCGCGAAGCCAATATAAGGTAGCGAATACTCCGACATCTGACAATCAAACACAACCTCACGTAAGGGTAGAGACCGGATAACGTCAAAAGCAAACTAAAGTAACACACACAAAGTATGATACATAAAAATACAAGTACTTCTGCACAAATAACTTATGCATAGTACTTCTTCAAGTACAACCCATTCCTGGGTTCACTCAAAGGTATACCATCATAATCAATCAACTCATATGCTCCTTTTTCCAAAACTTTGTGAACAACGTAAGGACCATGCCACATTGGTTCGAATTTCCCAGCTCCTAAGACATCCTTATCTTGTTCATACAGAAGAACAAGATCTCCTTCAGAGAAGACGCAAGGCTTGACATGCTTGTCATATTGTGCCTTAACACATTTCTTTTGGGCTTCTATTACAAGAGTGGCATCACGTCGAGTCTCGTCTAATCGCATCAAATACAACAGATGTTCCTCTTCCGCAGAAGTATTGGGTAAGAGTTCTACAACTAGCTTCAAAGAAGGTATCTCACATTCTATTGGCAGAATGGCTTCCATGCCATAAACTAATCGAAAAGTCGTAAACCCTGTAGCGGATTTAATAGATGTCTGATACGCCCACAATGTTGAAAACAACATCGTGTGCCAGCTGGTTTTATGAATTCCTATCATCCGTTGAATCATAGTTATGAGAACCTTGTTGATTGCTTCGACTTGGCCATTAGCCTACGGATAATAGGGTGTTGAGCTATCATGACGAAGACCCAACTTTTCTGTAAGTTCAGACATCATAAAATTTCTAAAATGACAACCGTGATCGGTAACGATAGCCTGAGGAACACCAAAACGAGTGATGATATGGTTGAAAAGAAATAACGTTGTGGTCTTTCCAGTATTATCGAATGTTGGCATCGCCTCGGCCCACTTTGTAAAATAATCAACAGCTACAATAATGTAACCATGCCACCCGGCCGAGTGAGGGTGACATGTCATGAAATCAATGCCCCATTTTGCAAAAGGACCAACTGAGACCACAGGATGAAGGGGAGCAGGATGCGACCGAATATTTTGATTGTAGGTCTGGCAGGCATGACACTTCTGAACAGCAGTAATGCAGTCATTGAACAAGGAAGGCCAAAAATATCCTGCACGTAAGATCTTCTGCGCAGTAGCATACCCAGACATATGACCACCACATGCTCCCGAATGGCAGTCATTCAAAGCTTTCTCAGCTTCGTCAAAATTCAAACAACACCGAAAGACAGAGTCAATGCCTCGACGGTAAAGAGTATCCCCGAGGATAATATATTGACGTGCTTGATAACGGATACGACGGCGTTCGGCGCTAGACAAGGCAGGCCGGAAAGTTTGAGTTTGGATATATATAATGATATCTCTGTACCAAATATCGTCAGTACTGATAAGGAAAAGTGATTCGTCAGGTAACGAATCGAATGCTACACTTTTCGTGGCAGAGTGGGGAAAATCACAAATTAACTCAGCAAAAACTAAGGAGTTCTTCGACATGGCACGATCGAATTCCAAGTCGAACTCCTGGAGAATGACAATCCACTTAGAGTACTTGCCCCCCAGCAATTGACGTGTCAAAATATGTTGCATGGGGTTATAATGTGAAATCACTGTAGTTTTCCTGGAGAGAATATAATGACGAAAACGTTGAACCGCTTGAACAGCAGCCAGAGCCAGCTTTTCAACATGTTGGTACTTGATTTCAATGGGAGTGAGACTTCGACTCAAGTAATATATAACATGTTCATCGTGTGCATCATCCTCCTGAACGAGAACCATGCCGATAGTATACTCAGAAGCAGCTAGATAAAGAAAGTAATCTCGACTATAATCAGGAGGGAAAAGAAGTGGAGCTTTCGTGAGGGATAGCTTCAAAGCTTCAAAAGCGTTGTTGGCAACCTTATCCCAAACAAACTCTGAACCTTTCTTTAGAATACGTGTAAAACCACGAGTAATCTCGGCATAATTAGGGATGAAACAACAAAGAAAGTTTGCTTTCCCCTGCAAACTTTGTAACTGGCATAATGAAGAAGGAGGAGGGAGGTTAAGAATCACCTCAACCTTAATAGGATCTACCTGGATCCCCTGACGTGAAACAATGAAACCGAGGAGACGGCTGGACTCTACGCAAAAGACACATTTATGAGGATTCAGGCGAATGCGATAGAACCGACAACGAACGAAAATAGCTCGGAGATGATTAGGGTGATCGACTCGACGTAAAGAATGAGATGGCAAGTCGTCCAAATAATGTTGAACGATATGCTTTATATCGTGAAACGCATAAGACATAGCACGTTGAAACGTTGCACCTGCATTCTTAACACCGAAGGGAAGCTTTCTATAGGCAAAAGAACCCCAAGGACAAATAAAAGCAATTTTATGTTGGTCCTCAGGAGCGATGTTAATTTGATTATAGCCGGAAAATCCATCCATAAGAGAAAAGATTTCACTGCCGGCACAGTCATCGACGATCTAGTCAACAAAAGGGGTTGGAAAGTTGTCTTTTGGACAGGCTTTGTTAACATCCTGATAATCAACACAAACACGTATACTACCACCTTTCTTATCAATCGGTACAGGGTTGGAAACCCATTCTATCAGAGCCACGGGATAAATAAAACCGGCTTTGAGAAGTTTTTCAACTTCGAGTTTGATAGTTGTCGCTTTGCGTGGATGGACAGGACAGAGGCGCTTCCGGACTGGTTTAGATCCGGGGTATGTCTTAATTTCATGGAAAACAATAGCAGGGTCGATACCCGGCATCTCTTCGTAACTCCAGGCAAAGATATCACGAAATTCTTTAAACAAGGAAGTATAAGTGACAATTTCCTCTGGAGAACACGAAGCTCCAATATGAACATTTTCAACTATCCCAGGTTTAACTCAAATATCAATGGGTATCGTGGGAGAAATATTACTGAGGTTCCCTTCCGCAAAAACATCACGTGTAGATCCGGGAACGGTCGATATGACAACAATGGTCGACGGAGTCGAAATCCGCTGGTAATTCTCGAGAGTGTGTTGTTCCAGAAACAGTATGGAATGATGATGCCCATTATCCCAAGGTGTGTCGGCCATGACGGACATGATCATCTTGTCAGTGGGAAAGATGACACGGAAAGGATCAGGAGACAACTCATCAATAGAGGGTGTAGAATGTGTTTTCGATTGAATCGCATGATAAGCAGACTCGACCGGACTTAACGGCATGACATCGCCGAAACGAGTATGATCTCCAGGGTCAGGGACTATCCAAGGGTCGGCAGACACAGGAAGTTCATAGGGTACAGTAGAGATCATATTAATAGAAGTAATTGACGGGAGTGGAATATCGGGTGGTGGTGGTATGGGGAAAGTACCCATTAACGAAGAGTCTTTTAAAAGACCGACTCCAACATTCTCGTAACCCGGTGGGGTTTTAGCTATAAACGGCACGTTTCCAGTGCGAGTATCGGAATTAAAGAAGGCAAGTTGATCAACCGTAACGACCTTTCCTTGATGAGGAAAACAGACTACATGAAAAAGTGTTGAAACAACAGCACGCATAGAATCTACCCAGCTACGACCAAGTAGAAGATTATAATCCAAGGGAGCATCGAAAACTTCCACTTCCACTTGGACTGTCTTACCTTCGACAGTAAT
Source organism: Picea engelmannii (assembly GCA_009831015.1). NCBI lineage: Eukaryota > Viridiplantae > Streptophyta > Pinopsida > Pinales > Pinaceae > Picea > Picea engelmannii. The sequence continues at coordinate 1,170,653 of ML779354.1, forward strand.
AGGCAACGATGGAAGAACATCATAAGGCTTAAAACCAGAGCCGTTGAAGGCTCTCAAAGTATTTTGTGATTCATTTAAAGGAGGAGCGCCAATGGATTTCCAACAAGTAAAAGACATTACACACGTAGAGGCACCCTCATCAATAACAGTTTGACAAATGTTCTTGTCAGCGACAACAACTTGTATCTGAAACGCAAGTTGTGGGGGTAATCTTGGAATATGATCTTCCAAGTCAAAGACTATGAGATTCGTATATGTAGGATCAATTCCACCTATCGCTTTCAACAGAGCCCTTCGTTGTGCGGGACAAGACTGAAGGACTTCAAGGGCAGACATCGCTGAAGGCGCTTGGGCCAGATCTTCGACAATGCTATAGTTATAGGCTACATGAGCATGAGGATTGAATGTCGATTTCCTAACGACACCTTTCAGGGGTGGTCGTATAACTGTATTAAGGCTCGGTCGTTCGATATGAAGAGGACCGTTGGTGGGTGGAGTCGGTGGAGAGGGTTGTACCAAAGGAGGAGGTAAATCGTCAACCTTCTCTTTAGATGGAGTATAGTCTTTAGCTCTAGTGGTAAGTGCAATGTTGTCTTTCATAGAATCACCGATACACATCAAAACGTATGATGTCGTAGAAGTATATGGTTGGTCATGGATGACCAAGGAGGCCTGTTGCTGAGATGGGAAGGGTTGGGACAGGCTGCCAGCATGGAGGGTTTTGGCGTTCCTTGAAGGAACTTATTAACTTCGGCACGTCTAGGACAATCCTTCGTGTAGTGATCATCACCACAGATAAGGCAAGGATAACGTGGTTTGTGCTTATCCCGATCGTCAACAGAAGGGGTTTTAGTTTGCTCATTTTGATTATTATTTTTACTCTCCTTATTCTTGCCTCTCCCTTTCTTTGATTTATTTTTACCGGTCGACGTAGATTGAACAACGTTCACTTCAGAAGTTTTACCAGTGGGAGGAGCAGGAGATGGAGCATTTTGAACATTAGAAGAATTGGATTTAGGGGTTGCAGTTGAAACGGAATGTGAGTGGGTATGAGCAGTACCAATCACACCATCAGCTGCATGCGAGGTAGCTGGAGCAGTTGAAGTGCTGGAAGTACCAGGACGAGGTAGTTCAGGTAGCAGGTTATAAAGTGTTCCCGTTTGTGAATAAATGAGATCAAGATATTGAGCACGACTGATAGCCTGCTCCTCTGTAACAACACCTCCCTTAGCAATGTCTTTACCAATTTCATTCACGAAGGATTTCATAAACCATTCTGCCAGTAACTGATCAGGGAGTTCAAGTTTAATGAGACGTCGTCTCCTTCGCCACTCATGAATATGATCCGATATATGAGTGCCTTTAGTTTGTTTGAAGGAAGTCAAAATATCAGTCCCAGTATCATAACGGATCGGTAACTGGTAATGTGTAAGGAAATCCATAGCTAGGGTGTTGAAATCAGAAAAGAAACCTCGTGGCAATTCAATATACCACTTCGCAGCAGCACCAGTAAGGGTTCTTTGAAAAAGACGTAGACGAATGGAGTCATCCATCAGCGAGTTGGACGAACACCATAAATGAAAATTCATGACATGATTATTTGGGTCCTCTCCCGCCTTGCCATCGAATTTCGGAATATCTGATGGAAGCTTAGTAGGAATAGCAGGCCATTGGGGAGAGTGGCGAATAGGATCATTGAGAATCCTGGACAAATATGGCAAATCCAAGGTAGCAAGAAAAGGCAAATGTCGATTCACTTGTGGGTACTGGTGACTTTGGGGTGGAAGCCCTGTCGGCAAACCAGTAGGATTGTACACAGTCTATCCATAGAGGGAAGACCCTGGCTGATTTGGTGGTGGTTGGATAGGATAATAACCCCAAGGATTGTGACCTTGAGTTTGAGTAGTCTGACACGAACCCCAAATAGGATTAGTTATACCCGGATAAGGTTGGCCTACAGTAGGGACAGTTTTCTGCCCCCCAACACTTTGAGGAAAGTTTCGTAGAAGTTGATTCCAATACTGGGCCAAGTCAGGAGGTATGTTTTGTCCAAAAGGTGAAGTTGGTCCCCCTATAGTAGGTATAGTTCCACCCGGAATTTGTGTTCCAACCGTAGGTTGTGTAGTAACTGTGTTGTGTCCGGGAAAAGGAAAAGGAAAAGGAACCATACCACCCTGTCCACCAATGGGAATCTGCAAGTTGGGTGCAACAGACGGAATAGTGCCACTAGGATTAGGATTGCCAAAAGGAAATGGAGGGAGTGTCGGGATAAAAGTGGGAATACCTGGAGAACCAGCTGGGGTTTGCGGAGGTGGTGGATTAGGATCATTCAACAAATCATTCAAAGCATGGTACCCGGGTGGAAATGTCGGGATAACATCAGGTATTCTCTGGGTATTGATAGGAGCAAGGGTAGTTGTAGGAATTTCGGTTTGGACACTCGTAGTATTTATGAGATGGGCCATCTCAGGAGGAAGAACAAAATGGTAACTGGTCGCTACAGGTGTAGTTTCAGTCTCAGGAGATACTGGAGGGTTGATTTCGTTAACCGGAGGTGACTCAGTACCAAAAAGGACTCGTTGAAAATCACCCGACCACAAAGGATCTTGGCCTACTACACCAAAAGAAGGCCCAATAGTTGATTCAGAATATGTAACAACTTCTTCTTCAGAAGGATTTAATTGCACAAAAGGTCGTTCACCGTGACGAATGCGATAGTCCTCTCTAGTATTGGTAATTCAAAAATCTTCTAGAGAATCAGTGTGTTCTACCCGTGGAGGTGGTGTAGAAACGTCTTGGACTTCACTTTGATGAGGGTAACCTTCAGGGGTACCCTCAGGTGTCGCCGTATGTAAGGGTTGTGAAACGTTCGGATGTTCCGGAGATAAACCTTGCATTCTACGTGAACGTCGTGGGGGAGCAATTGTAAACAAGTCACAATCTCTGCGAAGAAAATCCTATGGTCAACTTCGAGAAACAAACAGCACACACTAGTAAAGAAAATCTAGGAAGTGATCACCAAGCAAACAATACCTTCTAATTTCGAAGCCACTAGTTGGTGATGAAATCCAACGTCGCAACAACGAGACAAGAAGGGGTGGGGCTAGGGTGGAAAAGTTACGCTGATGACCTGCTTAACGGACTTACACCCTGGTGCAAGCTCCCACACATAATCGTGGGTATACCCTCCAAGGAGCCCGAGTGAGTCTGGCCAACGTCAATTCCAGGTACCGTAAAGACTTTCCCCTTCACAGTCACCTTGGGTAAGAACCTAGAGAGATAGGCCACTAAGGTCACCACAAACAACAGTAAAACCTGGGGGAACAGTCGTCAGTCCGATCCACACACAAGGGCAGGGTATCTAGCCAGAAATCAACTCAAAGGCTTCCACTCATCATTGTGGGTATACCTCGGAGTGATCCCCTTAATACATGCAATCTCTTCACCGATGTCAACAAAGCAGGGTTAGTAACTCTGTCAACACCAATGCGACCTAGTGCTTGACCCTTGTGTTAGAAGGGCGTCCCAGGACAGTATGTTGCAAATGGAATTTAACACTCCCTAACTCAAGATGCTATTGTGTGTTTATGAGCTTTTGGAGAGTGTATCTCTCTTCCTACT
>ML779354.1:1175784-1186207 GCA_009831015.1 Picea engelmannii
CTATACATATGATCAAGGAGTTATGTAATAAAGTGACATTGGCTTTATGGGAAAGAGACATATTACTGTATTGAATTGATAGAAAGAAAGACTTACAACCTGAGCCTTGATGTTGTAGATCTCCTTTCGATGGCTCCTAGCTCCGACACACACACTTGCTCATGCATGAAGAAGATCAACTACTTCCGATAACCTTGCTGGTGTCTATAGCTGTTGTAGCATCAGTCCTTCATACAATATTGCACTAATTCTCCAATAAATCTCTTACTAGCTTCCTGCTTAACCTTTTCCATGAGCATTTCTCTCAATTTATAAGAGAGAATGGATTAGTTACTTGGATAGGAAATGATCCCAAGATATCAGGAAAGCCAGTACTTAGATAACCATTTGAATGCCAACTCACCCTTCTGGAAGATTCCCTTCTATAAGGCTCGAGAACTTCATCTTTTTCTTCCTTTAGAAGATGTTCGCACCCTGATCGTTAGGTACAGTGCGAGGACCTCGCACCCCAGCTTAATGCAGCCTGCGAGAATCAGGCATTCTCGCAGGCAAATATATAGGTAGCCTGCTAACATCCTTTATAAGTATGATTTCTGGAAGCAGACAAATGTAACTTTTCTCAGGAAAGTGTTCTTAGTGAAGAGCTTGATTTTCCATTATCATAATGACCAAAATTGTGGATAACACCAGGGATTCCCCAGAATAGATGTCTTCACAGAGATTCCCTCCTTGGGAAGGTTTACTAAGAACCTGGAAAAAGGAATTGAATGGGCAAGTCTTAATAACCCTGTACGAGGAGGAATGACCCTCTTAAAATTCCAAGGTAGCAGCGTAGGGATAAGCAATGAATCGACAGATGAGATCTCGTCGGAAGACCTAGGGTCATTCACAACTGTTAGATTGATGAAAGAAACAAGGGCGTTACATATCTTGCCCCTTTTCCTTCTATCTTCGTGAATAGCGAGGAAATCGGGATCATAGACCCCCAAGGTCCATGAGAACATTTGGACCGTTGATCTTTCCACATCCACGAAGTAGTGGAAGAATGCGCGAGGTGGGACAGATCTAAGCAGTTAGATCTTAGCTAGAAAAACCCAACAAACATTGGATCCGTTAAGAGATGCATGAGGGTTAAACATTCGTGAATAGTAGGGGTAAAATCCTGACGAGAGGGTTGACACATCGGGATATCAATACTCGAGATATCGGAATTCTCGAGGTCGAGAAAGTCGGGGCATTTCAAGTCCCGAAACAGCGAAATGGTCTAGACCGACCGTTTGTGCAGACACGTGGCGGAAATTGAGAGCCCATCAGTATATCGGCTACCGAGGTTTTGAGTTGACAGAGAAATTATGTCATCGGGGTATCAAAAACTCTGAAATCACGAGATTGGATCAGGGTCGTCTATCAGCCGAAACACATGCCGGAGATCCAGACCATCAAGGAAGTCCCGATAGAAAAGTCAATAGGTGCATTGGGGTTCGGCATTTCGCGAGTCCTGAGGACAAGACTTCTGGAGCATCAGAAGTCGTGAAATCGCGAGAGACGATTAGGACCGTCCATCTTGAGGAGGACGCGGGAAGGAGATCAGAGCATTCGAGAGGTTTCCGGAAAAGAAAGTCGCCCATTGGCATTTCGGGAGTCGGGAAATCGGGAATCCCGTGAACAAGAAGTCCTTGCAATTCGGAATCACGAAGTCTGAAATTCCGACAAGGAAGGGAAAACTCCATCGTGGGGGCCAGCTATCATCATAGTGGAGAATCGGGATTCGAGAGATCAACAGTCCCGAGAACAAATGCATTTCGGCATTTGAAACCCCGAAGTCCCGATAGAAATCAGGGACCATTGGTTTCATGGGCAATCGCAGTCGTTGATCGCGCTAAAGGCGAAAAGGGGTTGTTAACTAACGTCATATCGGGAATCGGAGGATCGCAAGTCCCGAGAACAAATTCATTTCGGCATTTAAAAGTCTGAAACCCCAAAAGGAGATAAGGATGTGGTCTTGTGAAATAGTGGTCATATGGGCCAGGAGTTTAGCCAGGAGGGCTAGCGCGTAAAGGGGCGCATCGGCAAATCGGAGATCGAGAGTTCGATATGACAGGAACTCTTGTCAGCGGGAATCACGAAACCCCGAAACCCCGAAACCCAAAATTATCATCGGGGAAATGTCACAGGCGCATGAAGAAGAGGCCATGACAGGGAAATAAGGACCTATGGATCGGGTTTGGCAGTTCGCTGCTGCGAGCTTCGGGGATTCTCATTGTTGAGAAATCAACGAAAAAGTTTGATTTTAGGTAGTGGGTATGTGATAGGAGGATTGTGATATAGGAGCCAAAGAAGAATCCAGGATGGAAAAAATATCCAAATTCCTCCCTCTCGAAATAAAAATTAAGTATAAAGACCTACTCAAACAGTATAAGGATGTCTTCTCCTAGTCTTATGATGAGTTAAGGACATACGACACTTCTGTAATTGATCACAAGATACCTCTAAAGCCTGGGGTCAAACCATTTAGGCAAAAGCTTAGACAGATCAACCCCATTTTGTTACCTGTGATCGAAAAAGAAGTTAAGAAACTTTTAGATGCGAAAATAATAGTACCTCTGAGATATTCAGACTGGGTAGCAAACCTGGTCCCGGTCAGGAAAAAGAATGGGGAAAAATCAGACTGTGTGTGGATTTCAGAAATCTAAATAAGTCGTCTCTCAAGGACAACTATCCGTTGCCCAAAATGGACCATGTGCTAGAAAAGGTGGTTGGAGCCAACCGAATGTCTATGATTGACGAGTTCTCTGGTTATAATCAAATCGCCATGAATGAACAAGATAGAGAAAAAAACTGCTTTCACCACACCATGGTGTATGTTCATGTATGATAAAATGCCTTTTGGTTTGATGAATGCAGGGGCCACGTTCCAACGCGCTATGGACATCACTTTCATCGGTGAAAGGGATAAGTTCGTAGTCATTTATCTTGACGATTTGACGGTTTTCTCTAAAACCGACGAAGAACACTTGATACATCTTAAACTGACATTCGAAAAATGCCACAGGTTTGGTATATCTTTAAATCCAAAGAAATCACATTTCGCCATGTGGGAAGGTAATATTTTGGGTCATATCGTATCTAGGGATGGAATCAGGATTGATCCTAAAAGGATTGAAGCGATAGATACTATAAATATTCCCATAAATGTAAAAGCAATTCAATCTTTCTTAGGAAGAATAAATTTTTTACGAAGATTTATCCCAAATTTCGCTAAGATTGTAAAACTGATCAGAGGTATGTTGAAAAAGGACAGTGAAGTAAAATGGACAACCGAGGCCAAAGCATCGTTCACACATATTAAGAAATTCATAAGCGAGGCACCTGTGTTAGCGAGCCCCGACTATCTAAAAGATTTTCTTATTTTCTCATTTGCCTCCGAACACACTATTGTCGCGGTGCTCCTACAAAAGAACGAAGAAGGTTTCGACCAACCAATTGCTTTCTTTAGAAAGAGCCTCAGAGACGCAGAACTGAAGTATGATATAATAGAAAAACAAGCGTACGCCATTGTAAAAGCATTAAAGGCATTCAGAACGTATGTACTACACTCCAAGATAATTGCATACGTACCTACCAGTTCTGTGAAATATATTTTGGTACAACCAGACAGCGATGGAAAAAGAGGGCGATGGCTCGCCAAAATCCAAGAATTTGATCTAGAAGTCAAATCGACCAAATTGATAAAAGGACAAGGCCTGGCCAAACTCTTAGCTGAGTCGAATTTCAGAGCCCTAGGTATCAATTGCCTGCAGGAAGGCGACGAAGACATGAACCTAAACGAGCTGAATGAGCAAACAAGCCCAAACAAGATCGAAGAGAAGTTCATATCAGCAGGCTGGTACAGAGACATAGCATCATACCTGCTAACTCTAAAATGCCCAAATGAGCTATCGCCATCAAAAGCCAGGACTTTAAAACTTCATGCGGTTAAATATTGTATCGCCGAAAGTTAGCTATATTGGAAAGATCCACTCAGTTTCTTGTTAGTCTGTTTAGTCGAATCAGAAACTCAACGGGTTATAGACGAATTTCATGAGGGAGTCTGTGGGGGGCATCATGCTTGGAGAGCTACAACTTACAAAATTATGAGGGTTGGGTACTACTGGCCAAAACTTTTCTCGGACGTTAATGCCAAAGTCCGAGCCTGCAACCCTTGTCAACTATTTGCAGGTAAACAGAATCTCCCGGCGCTGCCTTTAGTTCCAGTCAAAGTTGAAGCCCCATTTCAGCAATGGGGTCTAGACTTCATAGGAGAGATTATTCCCCATTCCAGTGCTCAACACAAGTGGATCTTAACCGCAACAGATTATTTTACTAAATGGGTGGAAGCCATTCCAACCAAAAGGGCAACAGACTCGGTGGTAATCAATTTCTTAGAAAACAATATTTTGTCTAGATTTGGTTGCCCCCGAAAGATAGTTACAGACAATGCCCAAGCCTTTAAATATATGGCTATGATCAGCTTCTTTCAAAAGTATAACATCGTTCTTGGTCATTCCACAACATATTACCCCCAGGGAAACAGATTGGCCGAGTCATCTAACAAGAGCATGGTAAATATAATTAAGAAACTATTGGATGAGAACAAAAGGTCTTGGCATGTGCACTTAAAATACGCATTGTGTGCGAATCGCATAAGCACAAAAAGGTCTATCTACATTTCACCTTTTCAGATGGTATATGGGACAGATGTTGTGTTACCTATAAACCTAGCTCTTCCAGTGATGAAGTTATGGCAAGATCAAAATGAATAACCCAATCATGTCACCAGGAGGATAAATCTGTTGATTGAGGTTCAACAACATAGGGTCGAAGTAGATGAAAAGTTGCAGAAGTACCAAGATGACATGAAGGCATTATTCGACCGCAGAGCAAAGGACAGAGATTTCCTCCCAGGTGATTTAGTATTAAGGTGGGATGCAAGAAGGGAAGAAGCAACAAAACATGGTAAATTTGACCACCTCTGGTATGGGCCATTCAAAGTCTCGGCTCTGGAAGGAAAAAAATATTTCCTACTGGAAAATATAGACGGTGAAATCCTCAACGCCCCTGTCAACGAGCGTTATCTGAAGCATTATATGACATAACAATCGCCTAAAAAAAAAAAAGAGTAAAAATTTTGTATACTTATACATATATATTGCATACATATATATATTTTTCATTTACGCATTGCTTTTGATTTTCTTTTTTCTTTTTGCTTTCATGAAATTTCAACGCCTTTCGGATAGCCCTGATAACCTTCGTATTTACCTCTTACAGGATTCCAGCTGCACACAAAACAAGCAGGAGAAGTAAACCGAAAGTTGGTGTTAGAAATAAATCAGCTTAAATAGGTGATACCCAAGATTTTTGATATTGTGCAAAGAAATTGAAACGAAAAGGTAAAGATAATATTTCCTAAAAGACATGTTCTAAAGGACTATTAAAGAAAACTGAGGTAACCTCATTCAAATAGCAACATCATCTGAACTGATAAATAACAAAGTTGTTTCTTTGTTTGAACGTCTACGAAAAAATAAGACAAATTAAATGATTCACTCAAATTAAAAGCAGTCAGCCGAAGTAAAGTACCCCCGAAAAAGATCTACAAGAGTTAGTTTTGAATTTTTGACCTCTGTATTTTCAGTCCGTAAGCCACTACCTGTCACCCTTTTCTATCTTCAGGTTGACCTTTTAAAAGGTCAGCATCTTTCCATTTCGCATAAGAAGGGATAAGAGTTTTTGTTTCAACCTCGTGAGCTTCAAAGAAAATTGTGGAAAGAAAGCGGGTCTTCACAACTCCTCAATCCCCTGCTAAATGAAGGGAAGCTTAAAGTGATCCTAACTTTCCTAGGTTTTTCAACAATGTCGGAGGATTGAGGCTTGCTCAAATAGAATACCCTAAGAAAGTTATTTTCCCCTTTTTCCCTGAGAACGAAGGTGTTGTGAAGGTCAAGGGAAGGTTGGTACCGTGTAATCAAAGTAATTTGACAGACCTATAATGCAAAATATTACACGGATATCAGCCCTGATACAAACTGATTGCCCCCATCTTCGCGCTCTAAAAAGAAAATTATAAGACAGGTGGTGAAAGGAAATTCAGAAATGATTGCCCCCATCTAGTCCAAGAGACGATGAAAGGAAATTCAGAAATGATTGCCCACGTCTCAGCATTTAAATGCAAAAATATATTCCGAAGTGGTGAAAGGAAATTCACTAAAAGGGGCCAGATAACTTCACTGGGGTATTGAACAAGCTCGCTGGCAGTGAAGCAATATCTGAGATATCTGTAAGGATGTTATACATGAATATCACTCTACTCGGGTAACCAATTCTTTTTAAAAACCTGATCTACATCCCAAGTTCAGACGGGGTTACCTGATTAAAAACATATAATATTCTTCTTTTGATGCAAGCTGATAGCCACAAGATCTATTGGGTCCCCTAGAACTATTTTGATTGTCTTAAGGCAGACCTAAATTCAGTAACGGGAAGGGGAAGGTCATGAAAGGGAATACAAATGAGTTTAAAAAGTATCTGAATTTGAAAAGCTTTTCAAGGTAAAAAACGGAGTCTCTTTCCCCCTCGGTACCCTGTTCTTAGGAACCTTTTTTCCTAGATGAAGCTATTGACTCCATTTACCCAATATCGGCACGTGGTCTATTGTTCTTCCCATCTTACAAGAAAACAGGATCCCTAGTTGGAGCCTATGTTGGAGTCGCCTTTGTTTTTTCTAGCCCATCTCAAATTTCATGTCTTAATGCTCGAAAACGAAAGATGGTTTTCGTATTTTCCATCTGTGGTTTCAAAATATCTGAAGTCTTATCACGCAAGCAACGATAATTATTGTACTCTCGAGGTGAGTTCTACTTTTCGTCAAAAAATTTCCCCTTTTGTTCTACCTCAAGATTTCATATGTTGGATGCTATAGATCACGTAGTTCACAAGTCCCGAGCAGCGAAATGGCGAAATCGCTTTAAAATTTTACCCAGGACAGTAACGGGAGTAAAATTTTCCTAAATCACGATTAAACAGCATCGGGTTTTCTCACCTCGGCGTTCACTAAATCCAAAAGTCTTATTGTCGTAGCCCCAATAGCCAAAACCACGAAGTCCATATTTTAATAAACCGTGTCAAGGTTAAAGCTAAAAACTAAGCCATGGTTAAGTTTCGTCGGCAATTCGCCACTCGGCATGTTCTCTTTTAAAAAGATACATTGTCTAAGCCCCGAGTCGCAAAGTCGCGATAAAGATATGAACATAATTAATTAAACACTTAATCCGAGTTTATCCTCCCTTTTAATTAAAACGTACCATCGCGATCTCGTGGTTTCGCAGCTCGGCATGCAAACTTTCCGGAAACTATACCTTCGAAGCTCCGAGTCACGATATAGCGAATATAAATAATTACGTAATTAATTAAGCGCCTAATCACAATTACGTTTTTATTAACCAAAGTAAATCATCGCAATTTCGGGTGTTAGAGGTTCAAAGGGTTAAAGCAAAATTCTCGATACAACGAGTACCGAAAGATTAATTAACTTTGGTAAAACCGATTAATTAAGCTAAACCAACATCTCCTATGATTTGATGCATGCACAGTTTACGAGGTAGTCATAATTTTTCCTTACGCCAACTGACATTTCGAACCGCCAAAATTTATGGCATTAATTAGAAACAAGGCGAATCGACAAATAAAGATTGGGTTTTTATTGCTAAATTTATTTTTAAGTTTGATTTGACTGATCTGTTCTTGAAAAGTACAGAGTTTTCAAATATATAGAGTTGTTATTCGTTATAAAAAATTCATTTCTATATTACGCAGAGCACACTTTCTCAGTGAGCTAACTTCTGTATGTATACATATTTTTATTGCAGAAGAGCTAAAGCAGGATCTCCCGTCATGGCCCCGCGAAAAACATCTAAAGTCAGCGTTGAGGTTTCACGACAAGGTTCGGAAAACATCACTGATACTTCACCTCGAAGTGTCGATTCTGTCCCGAACTGGTCATTCGTTTCTGATGTTCTGCAAGACGAATTAGTGGATTATTCCAATGATTCCAACGACAATGAAAAAGACAACATAACCACCAAATATAATATCGTCATTCAATCGGGAATGCATAAAGTAGCGTCTAGGCCACGACTGCTCCCCTATTATGATATGGTTCGATGGGCATTAGACCATGTGGACATACCAACCAGAACCATCATGAATGAGCAGAAGGTCACCATTGGGACTTTCAGACTTGAACATCTGCAAGTTATGTACAAGTTTCCCACAGCGTCGGACCTTACATATGATGTCGAATTCTTGGAAGAGTTCAAACAGAAGGAATGTGTGCAGTATGACAAGACTATGTCTAGCTTAATAAGAGATTGGGTTTCGCACCATGCGAAGTTCAGGACAGACAGTAATGGTATATATTCAATAGCTTCCTTGGAACCACAGTTCAAGTATGTAGCTATGATGACATGCAGATTATACGGGAGAGATGATACCTCACATTTCTTTCTTCAATGGGTGCCTCTAATACATCGAGTCGCCGAAGGCTATTCCTTCGACTGGGTGAAAATGTTGTCTGATAGCTTGACCAGTCGGGTTACAGAGTATCAGGCTCAGAAAGAGAGCAGAAATATTTCTTCATTTTTTACGTCTGCATACATTATGGATGTCGTATGCTTTCTAACACCATTTCCCTTAATGAACTAGAGTTGGACTCTAGCAGAGGCCAAGCCCATCCATTCCTATCATTCGAAATTGTGGGAAAACAAAGCGACAGATTTCGTATATGAAATCTTCAACTCGGTGATGGTACCTCTGCATGTCACTATTTTCGGCCACCCGCCACCCAGGATCTCGGACAGTATAGTGATGAATTTGAGCAGTATAGATGACTGGTATGTAGAAGCCGAATTCTCATATCTTAGAGTTTTTCGGGGCATCAGTTCCCCCACATGCATTACCATTATTTATCCCCGACAAGATGGCTTGTCGCGAAGTTCCTAGAAAAACAATAATCGATGGCATAAGCAAGGAGCTTAAGGGATACTCAAAGAAGGTGTTGGAGCCGCCCTTGTTTTTCACCTCGCGCAATTTTCAAATTTTCGATACTTGAGATCTAAAGTTGTTTTTCTTCCCCTTCCGACATCATAAAGCTCTGAAATCTTGTCACCTGAATAGCAATGCTTTTTCACTTTCAAAAAAGATCCATTTTTCGCAAATATGTTTGCTCTTTTCTTTTATTTCTGGGTCTCGCAAGTCGGATACTTTAATTTTTGAATTCACAAGTCCCGAGTCGCGAGGCTGCGAACTTGGTTTTAATTTTCACCCAAGGCATTAACTAGGGTAAAACCTTTAACCCATGATTAGACGACGTCGGGGTTTCGTGCCTCGGCATACATCAAACCCAGGTTTTTGTTCTTGCAGCCCCGATAGCCGAGAACACAATGACTTTGTGATAACCTTGGTCAGACACTAAGGGTAAAAAACTAACCATGGTTAAATTTGGTTCTCGGCACTTCGTCACTCGGCACTTTCTTTCTTCGAGTTAAGTGTCCAAAAATCCGATTCACGAAGTTGCGACATAATTATAGCGAGATTAATTAGTCGCCTGATCTAAGATTTCCCTCTCTTAATTCGACTCTTAATTATCGCCACATCGCGATATCGCAACTCGGCATATCATTCTCCCAAAAGTTTGTCTTCGAATTCCCGAGTCGCGATATGGCGATTAGGTTAGTTATATAATTAAGAATGCGCCAAATCACGGTTATTATTAATAAAGGAAAAATTGGCACTCGCAACCTCGCGAGTTGAAGACTCAATTTGTTGAAAGAAAATCCACAATGCAGCGATGAGCGAGAAAATGGTTAACATTGTTAAATTTGAAATTTTAAAATTAAGCGAGATACGTCCCGCGTATCGAGGTTGGCACACTTCACGAGGAATTTACTTGCTCTCCATAACCCGATTGCCTGTCAAGCCACCGAACATTGATGACATTAATGAAGAATTAGGGTAAATCTACGAATAAATAAGATCGGATTTATACATTAAATTTGGTTTTATTTGCGATTTGACAGACTTATTTCAAAGGGTACAGAGTTTTCAAATATATACGAGAGTTTCATTCTTTTTAAACATTCCTCATAAGCGCACAGAGCTCACCTTGCTCCGAGGGAACTCATTTCCGCATGTATACACAGGTCTATTGCAGAAGAGCCAAAAAGCAAGCATCATCCATGGCCCCAAGGAAAGCAGCGAAAGAAAATGTCGAGGTTGCAGCGCAGGGTCCAGACAATGTCTCAGATACTTCACCTCGGACTGGCGGCTCAGTACCCACCTGGTCGTTTATTTCAGACATTCTGCAATCCGAGTTGGTAAACTATTC
>ML779354.1:1187064-1199244 GCA_009831015.1 Picea engelmannii
CCTATTCGGAAGTGCAATTTCGAATCAGATCTCTAGCACCCGAAGATAGGGCCTCTGTTTTAAAATTTCAGGAACATAGGAAAAGATGTCTCCCCGTGGTGCTGGGAGGTTTAGGACTTTCCAAGGATAAAGAAAAGGAGGCCTAAAGTTCTGAGGGGCAAACTTCTAACCCCGAAAAATGTCAGGAAGGGGAGCAGGAGAAGAATCCAGAGAAGGAGAAGAGTCCCGAGCAGGAAAATAATCCCGAGTAGGAGAAGAGTCTCGAGCAGGAAAAGAATCCCAAAACAGAAGAAGGGGATATTGACCCACCCAAGGAACATGATCCAGAGATGGAAGTGAAAAACACCGACCCGCCTGAAACTCAGAATCCAGAGACAGGGACAGAGACAAAGACCTCCGATCCTCCGAAAGAACAGGACTCACTCGTCACACCAGGAAAGGCGGCGAAGTAGATCGGACAACCCATCACCTTTGTCACACCCTTGCAGTCGGCACAGGGAGACGTCGGCGAGGGATGGATATTTGGTGAAGAACTAAGACCTATAAGGGCAGAAGAACTCCCCCCTAATGAGTTCTTTTTTGGCAGAAAGAGAAAAGTTGTAGTAAAGCGGTAATTTTATCAAGAGGGAGAGTCCACTGTTAAAAAATACAAAGTAATGACAGATGGAAAAAACAAGAAAAGTGATGAATTCGCCACAGAGATAGCAGGGACGCTAGGAGCATATGCATCAGTGAACCAATTCTTGGTTGCAATGTTGAAAAATAAGCTCAAGAGAAATAATCGACTAATCAAGACTCTTGAAGCCCGAGTAGCTTCGGCTGCAGAAGACGCCAAGAGTCAAGCGAGTGGAGCAATAGAGCTGGCCCAATTGGCCGATAAGAAAGAAATCGAAGTCCTCAAAACCAAGCTGGAACAAGCAAATTCAGTGATCCGAGATGGTCGGGTGCAGTCGGGTCAGCAGAGGGATACGATCACACAGTTACAGGCTCAGTTAGAGGTCACAGAAAGCAAGGTGATCGACATCGAGATTGTTAAATCCTGAGCAATCGACATTCGGAGCAGGATCTCTTCTGCTCAGCAGAGTCTGCTAAACAAAGTAGGGGAGTTTCGAGAAGATTGCTTGTTAATGCATCAGATTTCAGAGAATCTGATCGTCAAAGAAAGAAACGCAGAAGCCGCTCGGATCGCCTTCCAAGAAGCAGTAATAGCTACCAATAATAGGTTTTCAGCAGGGTCTCCCGGGCTCACCATTGTTGAACAGACTAGGGGTAATATTTTGTTAAATAATTGGGAACATGATGTTACTTTAAGCAAGGAATAGGCCCAGAAAGTGACAAATTTATTAGAGGAAGCCTGCAATGCCATAAAAGGTGAGCTACTAGGGATGGAGAGTGAAGTTGACTCAGAGACGCTAAGGCAGATGAATATAGAGCGGATCTCCCTCGACATGAAGGAGAAAAATGAGAGAAATTTGGCGGAGATCTCTAAGATGGACAAGGTAGACATGGCTCAAATTGATGAACATTTGATTCAACCCAGCGCACAACTCGGAGCCCTTGATATTGTTGATGCACATATGGGGAATAGACTTCCACAATTAGCCCGAGAGTGCTATTTTCTCGAAGCCATTTGTCAAGCAGAGCTGTCACAGCTTGTATCCCAATTCATGGACAGATGTAGGATATGCACTGAGTCTATGCAAAGACTAGCACCTGGCCCTTCTTGAAAATAAAGTAGAAGAGATGAAATTTTTTCGCTCCCCACAGCTGCCAAGCAGAACTTTCACAGCTTGTATCCAGTTTATGGACAGATGTATAATATGCACTGAGTCACGTAAAGGCAAGCAGCTGGCACTTTTTTGAAAATAGGAGTAGAGAAGGGCAAATTTGTATAAATAGATCACCAAAAGAAGAACAAAAGGCTGGACTTTTTGGTAATGAATGTAATAGAGATTTTGCATCCAAGAAGTTAATACAAGCAATTTGAAGATTCCAGATTCCGTCACGACTGTGTTACAAGTTTGTTTCGTTATGTTTTCTTGTTTCTTTTCATTTTGCTCTACATAATTGACGTGTATCACTATAACTTAGTACGACCACTACTATAGTGAAGGGATTTTATTTTTTTGTAATTGTTTCTTGTCTTTCCTCTGCACCAGCTATCAGCAGGTGTAAGACCAATTCGCATTTACAGAATTTTATATTTATTTACACTATGTCAATTATTTCTATGTCAATTTCTTCTTCTGTGTATGTGTGATTTTTCTACTAATAGGAACCTTACGCTACCCATAGCTAAATGTTCTTCTCTCATTCCACATATTTACTAAAAAATAATACAGTTACGGGAAAGGGCCTTCAGTTTGCATTCCTATTTTGTTCTTCATGCAAAAATTTATCTTATTTCGACTGAATTGAAACAGCGTTGAAATTTCTCGTTAAATCATTCCCATACTGGTATTGTTCTTCAATGACTATCCCCGCAGCAACTCAACCAAATATTCAACCCGGGCTATCTAATCAAATACATATAGCTTTAAATCTTTTTGATACAATCCTTAAAACTGCGAACACCCGGGAGGAATTGGAACGTTCATGGGCAGCCATTGAACAAGATATTACTACCCAGGAACAGTTGGAAGCTAGACAACGAGAACATAGAAACCTTCATTAGTTTCCTACACCGAAGGTTAACGTGTTATTTGTATAAATCTTTAACATACTTTCAGATGCCTCGACACTGTACTTTTAATCCTTAAGTATAGACTCAAGAACAACATCTTTATGGCGCCGTTGTCGGGGAGCGAAGTTACGAAATCTTTTCCCTGGGAAAACGACAAACTATTTCGTTGATAGTGTTACTCTTTGATAGTGAACATATAGTGCACACCGTTTTAAGGCTTGTTTAAAATATTTCACTTGGCAACTCCACTGAAACACAAACTGGAGTTTGGTAGAAAGCATACCAGACAGAACCCGGGTGGCAAGCTGATTGCGCCTGTTAATAATCCTGAGAAAATTTTAAAAGCGAGAGGCTCGTCTAAGGCAACTGCTTCAATTAACAAACCCAAAAACCCACTTGTAAAGACTAAATTCCCTTCAGAACCTCTTACTTCCTACACCCCTATGTCTGATACCAAAGATCTGGAAACAGACTACTCAGAATTTAGGAGTGAGCCACATCAAACTTTCCCATCTATAAACAAGGGAAAGGGTCCTTTGGAAAGATCGTTATCATTTGACATACCATCCTTTCTTCATCAGAACTTCCCAGTTTCACTTGATTCAAAAGAGTGTGTTACACCCTCTTTTCCCACTCCCAAGTCGATGGCAAGCATCGGAGGAGGATATGGAGGACAACCAAATGTCCCTCCTCCCGGAGTATTTGCAAAAGTAGCGGTGAGATACGCTCCCCTAGTTTTACCAGCTCACCTCCATGATTTACCTGACAACTACATCAAAAACCTTCCTAAGTTTACTGGGGAGGGAGATCTAACCGCAGCCGAGCATATAAACTTATTTGACCAGTTCGCAGACATATGCAGTATCAAGCACGAGGATGTCTATTCGAGACTACTTGTCCAAACCTTCGAAGGACAGGTCCAAACTTGGTTTCGGAGTCTTCCTGGAGCGTCTATTCGAACATATAACGCCTTGGAAGACGCTTTCCTCAGACAATGGGGAGAGCGGAAAGATCACTTATATTACCTTACCGATTTTGGGTCTCAAAAGAAAAAGAACTCAGAAACAGTTATGGAATTTATTCTAAGATTTAACAAACTGTATAATAAAATTCCAGTCGTTGTTAAACCTTCCGAACCCTCAGCCAAAGTAACCTTTGCAGGAGCCTTCGAACCTGATTTTGCATTGCTTTTGCGAGAAATAAGAGGAGCTACACTGAATAGAATGCAAGACGATGATGTCGAAATAGAATCTAATATGATGGCTTCTGGTAAGTTGAAGGCTAAAGTAGAAACAGTCAACCGTGATAATAGACGCTATAGGGAACCAGCGGGTCCTTTCGGGTCAAATAGATACACTGACAACAGAGTGGATGATATGGCCCGAATAATTAAAGATCTGTCTAACAAAATCTCTAGGATGGAGTTGGATCAGGCTAAAGCTGATTCTTCTAACAAAAGGGACTTCAGGAGAAACCCAAATCCCCAAAATCAACAGAGGCAAATAAAGAATGAAGATCAAAAAATACAAGCTCCACTAAAAAACGAAAATTTTATAGGATCAAGTGACCTCCAAGATTTCGGAGATTCGGAAGATGAAGTTGCATGTTTCGGTGATGAATGTTCGCAACCATTTCTGACTAGGGAAGACTATGAGAAATCCTTAAATACTCCTCAGTCGTCTAATGAAGAAGAAGAAGGTGATCATACTGACCTCTGCGTATCTCAACCAGAAACAGAAATGATAGCGGCTGATTTTCAACCCAGATACAATCTAAGATCAAAAAATAAGCCCACCTCAACGGACCAACCTAAGAAAATCATGTCAAGGGGTCAATCTCATGAACCTCCGTTGGAAGAGACATTGTTACCCAGCAGTAAAGTCAAGATAACAAATACTCAAGAGTCTAAGGTGAAAAATGCTCAAACCCAAACAAAGGAAACAGGGCCGATAGAAAAAGTTACATCTGCGACTAAGGTCACGAGTGATAAAGCGATCCAGACAAACAAGTTGGAAGAAAAAGGCTTGGAGCCCTTAACCAAAGAAATGGATAAGGCCAATACATCTTACAATTTTGAAAACGAATTAAATAAAATTAAGATATCGATTCCTTTGGTAGAATTGGCAAAAAACCCCACTTATAGGAAGCAAATTGCCAAAGTGATGGGCGTGTATGAGCCAGAAAGTCACTCCGACGTTATCAACCTAGAAGATGACAAACCTAACATCACCTTTGGTCCTCATTTTGAGGGATTCAAAGACAATCTCGCTCCTTTCTATATCACCCTGAATATACATGACCAGTTACTGCATAACTGCATGTTAGACTCTGGGGCTTCACATAATGTTATGCCCAAAACTATAATGGAGAGGCTGGGGCTCCAGATCACTAGACCCTATGGAGACCTATACTCGTTTGATTCAAGAAAGGTTAAATGTATGGGAATGATAAAAGATCTGGTAGTTACTCTGGCTCAGGTCCCGGTCAAGAGTATCCTGATGGATTTGGTTATTGCAGATATTCCCCCCAAATATGGTATGTTATTATCCAGATCGTGGGGAGCCAAGTTGGGGGGTTCTCTACAATTGGACATGTCATATGCCACAATCCCAATTTTCGGTGGTCAGTTTACCCGTTTGTACCGAGAAACAAGATTAGCTTATACTGTCAGTGATCCTCTGAATCCAAATAACTTCCCCATTTACGTTGCAGACCAGGATCTGGGGAATTGCATATTATCTTTTGATGATGGTTTAGATGGGTGTCCAGAAGAACTTGATATGAAGCAGGAAGAGCTTATCCCCTTGACTGAAGAAATTTTCAGAAATGGCATCTGGAAAATGTACTTCGATGGCGCTTCATCTTCTGAAGGAGCTGGTGCTGGCATACTTTTGGTAGCACCTGAAGGTAAGTTTACCGTTCCTTTCTCATATCGCTTGCAGTGGGACATAGATTACACCAATAACGTATGCAAGTATGAAGCATTATTCTTAGGTTTAGAGGCTGCAAAGAAGTTAAAAATAAAAAAACTTGGAGGTTTACAGTGACGCCGAATTGATAGTAAAACAAGTTAACCGGCAATACCTAGCCAAACATCCCAGATTGAGAACATACAGAAATTGCGCTTGGGATTTAATGGAGAATTTTTTCTCATCTATAAAAGTCCATTTTATTCCTCGCACAGAGAATCTACATGCTAATGCATTGGCTAAGGAAGCCTCGACCTTTTCCCCTCCCACGAATGTTAAACTGAAATATCATATTGAAATCAGATATAAACCCTCTATACCAGACAATGTCCGACACTGGCAGGTTTTTGAAGATGATGAACAAATTCAGAAATTTCTTATAGCAATAGGCGAGTTCTCTGAAACCCATCCAGATCAAGAAAACCAAAACGATCCGATGTGGATTATGCAAGAAGATGAAGATCCTGAAACCTTCCGAGAAAAAATAGCGGATCACCGCATGTTGGTCCTCAAAAATAACCAAATCCTGAAAGGCTTAATTCCTTTGGAAAGACTCTTCGACCGGAACGACATACCTATGAAGTCCACTTTGCAGCCCCAACCAGAAGAAGTGGAGGATTGCAACATAGGAACTGAAAAAGATTCCAGGATAGTAAAGATATCTAAATTCCTCCCTCCTAAGGTAAAAGACCAGTATAAAGACTTACTCAGACAGTATAAAGATGTTTTCGCCTAGTCCTATGACGAGCTTCGAACATATGATACTTCTATAATGGAACACAAGATACCTTTGAAGCCCGGAGTCAAGCCTTTTAGGCAGAAGCTCAGGCATTTTAACCCATTTTGTTGCCTGTTATTGAAAAGGAAGTTAAGAAGCTCTTAGATGCGAAAATAATTGTACCTCTAAGATACTCAGACTGGGTGGCAAATTTGGTCCCTGTCAGAAAAAAGAACGGAGAAATCAGACTGTGTGTATATTTCCAGAACTTGAACAGGTCCTCCCTTAAAGATAATTATCCACTTCCTAAAATGGATCACGTCCTGGAAAGGGTAGTTGGAGCAAATCGAATGTCTATGATAGATGGGTTTTCTGGGTACAACCAAATCACCATGAACGAGCAAGACCGAGAAAAAACCGCTTTCACCACACCATGGGGTACATTCATGTATGATAAAATGCCTTTTGGTTTAATGAATGCAGGGGCTACCTTCCAGCGCACCATGGATATCGCTTTCATTGGGGAAAGAGATAATTTCGTAGTAATCTACCTTGATGATTTGGCGGTTTTTTCTAAAACCAATGAAGAACATTTGATCCATCTAAAACAAACTTTCGAAAAATGCCGCAGGTATGGTCTGTCTTTGAACCCAAAGAAATCACATTTCGCTATGCAGGAAGGTAAGCTTCTGGGGCACATCGTATTTAAAGATGGGATCAAGATTGATCCTAAGAGGGTTGAAGTGATACAAACTATCAACATTCCTAGAAACGTTAAAGAAATTCAATCTTTCTTAGGTACAATAAATTTTTTACGAAGGTTTATACCAAATTTCGCTGAGATTGTCAAATTGATCACAGGAATGCTGAAGAAAGATAGCAGAGTAAATTGGACGACCGAGGCTAAAGCGTCGTTCGAGCATATTAAGAAAGTCATCAGCGAGGCACCTGTGTTAACAAGCCCAGATTACTTGAAAATTTTCCTCATCTTCTCATCCGCTTCTCAACATACTATCGTCGCGGTGTTTCTGCAAAAAGATGATGAAGGCTTTGAACGCCCGATCGTGTTTTTTAGCAAGAGCCTCAGAGACGCCGAACTAAAATATGATATAATAGAAAAACAAGCGTACGCAATGGTGAAAGCGCTAAAAGCATTCAGAACTTACGTTCTACATTCAAAAATTATCGCGTACGTACCAACCAATGCTGTGAAGGATATATTGGTACAGCCTGACAGTGATGGAAAACGAGGGCGTTGGCTCGCTAAAATACAAGAATTTGATCTGGAAATCAAGCCAACTAAATTGATAAAAGGAAAGGGTCTGGCCAAACTCTTGGCTGAGTCGAACCTTAGATCTCTTGACATCAATTGCCTACAAGGGGAAGACGAAGACACACATTTGCAAGAGCCGGATGACCAGACATATCCAAACAAGGTTGAAGAAAAATTCATGTCGTCAGGCTGGTATAAAGATATAGTTTTCTACTTGTTAAACCTGAAATGTCGAGAGGGACTAACACCAGCCAAATACAGAACTTTAAAACTCCATGCTGTAAAGTATTGCATTTCAGAGAATCAACTATACTGGAAGGATCCACTCGGGTTCTTACTGGTCTGTCTGGTTGAGACAGAAACTCCACGGGTCATAGAGGAATTTCATGGAGGAATTTGTGGAGGAAACCATGCATGGAGAGCCACAGCCTACAAGATCCTGAGGGCCGGATATTATTGGTCGAAACTATTTTCGGACGATAATGCCAAAGTACGTGCATGTTACTCATGTCAAATATTCATTGGTAAGCAGAAACTCCCTGCACTACCACTCGTTCCAATCAAAACGGAAGCCCCGTTTCAACAATGGGGATTAGACTTCATAGGGGAAATAAATCCCCACTCCAGTGCTCAGCATAAGTGGATCTTAACAGCCACAGATTATTTTACTAAGTGGGTGAAAGAAATTCCAACTAAAAGGGCAACAGACTCGGTGGTCATCGACTTCTTAGAAGATAACATCTTGTCAAGATTCGGGTGCCCCCGAAAGATTGTTACCGACAACGCCCAGGCTTTCAAATCCATGGCTATGATCGACTTCTGCCAAAAGTACAGTATCGTTCTCGGCCATTCCACTGCGTATTACCCTCAGCGAAATGGGCTAGCTGAATCATCTAATAAGAGCCTGGTAAACGTAATCAAAAAGGTACTGAACGAAAATAAGAGGTCCTGGCATGTACATTTGAAGTACGCATTATGGGCAAACCGCATCAGCACTAAAAGGTCTATCGGCATTTCACCGTTTCAGATGGTATATGGGACCGAGGCGGTTCTGCCTATAAATTTAGCGTTTCCAGTGATGAAATTATGGCAGGATCAGAACGAAGAACTCAATCATGTAACCAGGAGAATTAACCAACTGATTGAGGTTCAACAGCTCAGGGTGGAGGTTGATGAGAAAATGCAGAAATACCAGGACAATATGAAAGCATTGTTCGATCTAAAGGCAAAGGACAGAGAATTCCTCCCAGGCGATTTTGTGTTAAAATGGGATGCGAGAAGGGAAGAAGCCATGAAACATGGCAAATTTGACCACCTTTGGTATGGACCATTTAGGGTCTCGGCTCCAGAAGGAAAGAATTCCTTTCTTCTGGAAAATATTGATGGAGAAGTTCTCAGCGCCCCTGTCAATGGGCGATATCTAAAGCACTACATGACGTGACAATCGTCGGATAGGAAAGAAAATAAAATAAAAAAATAAAAAACATTATATATATATATATATATTTGTAAATAAATAAAGTTTATTATGAGTTTTTGTATATATTTATGTTTTTGTGCAAACATTTATTTTCAATTTTTGGTTTTCATTCTTAAATTTTCAACACATTTTCAAATCATATTTGTATTCGTTTTTGCAAGGTTCCAGCCTCAGACGAAGCTAGCAGAAAAAATAATGCGCAGGCCGGTGTGGTAAATAGAGCGACATAAATCAGGTGATACATAAGATAATTCATAGTCCACGAGGAAATTGAAAAGACAGAGGTGAGTTTTCTCGATACATAGGTCATGAAAGGTTGTTTAAGCAATCTGAGGTAATATTGTTCAAATTGCAATATAAAAGGTTAGATAACATGATTATTTTTTGGCTTTGATCTTCAAACTAAATTTGAATGAATATGTTAAACCTAAAGCAATCAGTCATAATTTTTGTTCCCCAAATGCATTCGAAAACTAGTCCAGAACCGTTGTGACCTTTTTTATATTAAGCCGTTTAATTGTTGCCTTGTTTTCTGTTCATAGTTGGGCCTAACTTTTAGTGAGTCACTACCTTCCCAAGCCTTTGGATAGGGATAAATATTTTTCGTTTCAAACCTCGGGGATTCCGAAACAGATCTTGATAAGAAAGTTGGTATTCACAACTACTTGATCCTCTGCTAAGCTAAAGAACGTTTATAGCGATCCTAACTCTCCTAGTTTTTTCAATAGCATCCGAAAAATCAAAGCTTGCTTGAACAGGATGTTCCTTAAAACTTTATTATTCTCCCCTGTCTCCCTAAGAACTAAAGGTCTTGTGAGGGTCAAAGGAAGGTTGATACCGAGTAATCAAAATAAGTTGACAGACCTCTGATAAAAAATATAATGCAGATCTCAACCCTGATATAAACTGATTGCTCCCATCTTCGTGTTTTAAAAGTAAATACTGAGACAGGTGGTGAAAGGAAATTCAGAAATGATTGCCCCCACCTAGTCTATTAAGACGATGAAAGGAAATTCAGAAATGATTGCCCTCGTCTTAGCGTTTAAACGCATAAATATTTTCCGAAGTGGTGAAAAGAAATTCAGTAAAAAAGGGTCAGACAACTTCACCGGGGTATTGAACAGGCTCGCTGGCAGTGAAGCAATGTCTGAGAGATCTGTAAGGTTGTTATACTTAAACATCAATCTACTCTGGTAATCAACGCTTTCTGAAAACCTGATCATTTCCCCAAAATTCCGACGGGACTTCCCTATTATTAGATTATATAATATCATTCTTTTGATGCAAGCTAAGAATCACAAGACCTTTTGAATATCCTAGGAGTGTTACGACTGTCTTAAAGCGTTCCCTAAACTTAGTAGCGAGAAAGGGAAAATTGCGAAAGTGACTTCAGCTGTGTTTAGAAAGAGTATCTGAGTTCGAAAAAGTTTCTGGGGTTCCAAGCGAAATTCCCCTCCCCTTCTATCTTTGACCTTGATTTTTCTGTTGATATTAGCCTGTGACTCCATTTACCCAATTTTGGCACCTGGTCCACTGTTCTTCCCGCCTCACAGGGAAGCGGGATCCCTAGTTGGAGCCTATGTTGGAGCCGCCCTTGTTTTTCACCTCGCGCAATTTTCAAATTTTCGATACTTGAGATCTAAAGTTGTTTTTCTTCCCCTTCTGACATCATAAAGCTCTGAAATCTTGTCACCTGAATAGAAATGATTTTTCACTTTCAAAAAAGATCCATTTTTCGCAAATATGTTTGCTCTTTTGTTTTATTTCGAGGTCTCGCAAGTCAGATACTTTAATTTTTGAATTCACAAGTCCCGATTCGCGAGGCTGCGAACTCGGTTTTAATTTTTGCCCAAGGCATTAACTAGGGTAAAACCTTTAACCCATGATTAGACAACGTCAGGGTTTCGTGCCTCGGCATACATCAAACACAGGTTTTTTTTCTTGCAGCCCCGATAGCCAAGAACACGATGACTTTGTGATAACCTTGGTCAGACACTAAGGGTAAAAAACTAACCATGGTTAAATTTGGTTCTCGGCACTTCGTCACTCGACACTTTCTTTCTTCGAGTTAAGGTGTCCAAAAATCCGATTCACGAAGTTGTGACATAATTATAGCGAGATTAATTAGTCGCCTGATCTAAGATTTCCCTCTCTTAATTCGAGTCTTAATTATCGCCACATCGCGATATCGCAACTCGGCATATCATTCTCCCAAAAGTTTGTCTTCGAATTCCCGAGTCGCGATATGGAGATTAGGTTAGTTATATAATTAAGAATGCGCCAAATCACGGTTATTATTAATAAAGGAAAAATTGGCACTCGCAACCTCGCGAGTTGAAGACTCAATTTGTTGAAAGAAAATCCACAATGCAGCGATGAGCGAGAAAATGGTTAACGTTGTTAAATTTGAAATTTTAAAATTAAGCGAGATACGTCCCACGTATCGAGGTTGGCACATTTCACGTGGAATTTACTTGCTCTCCATAACCCGATTGCCTGTCAAGCCGCCGAACATTGATGACATTAATGAAGAATTAGGGTAAATCTACAAATAAATAAGATCGGATTTATACATTAAATTTGGTTTTATTTGCGATTTGACAGACTTATTTCAAAGGGTACAGAGTTTTCAAATATATACGAGTTTCATTCTTTTTAAACATTCCTCATAAGCGCACAGAGCTCACCTTGCTCCGAGGGAACTCATTTCCACATGTATACACAGGTCTATTGCAGAAGAGAGAAAAAGCAAGCCTCAGCCATGGCCCCAAGGAGAGAAGCGAAAGCAAATGTCGAGGTTGCAGCGCAGGGTCCAGACAACGTCTCAGATACTTCACCTCGGACTGGCGGCTCAGTACCCACCTGGTCGTTTATTTCAGACATTCTGCAATCCGAGTTGGTAAACTATTCTGACTCAGATGACGATGACAATGATATTGTAAAGGATGACTTGAACACTAAGTACAAGACAATTGTTCAGTCGGGAATGCACCTGGTTGCAACCAGACCTCGGTTGCTTCCATACTACGACATGATCCGCTGGGCATTGGATCATAT
>ML779354.1:1199837-1227473 GCA_009831015.1 Picea engelmannii
AGAAAAAACTGTGCATGAGTACCACGACAAGCTGTGGGAAAATAATGCAAATAAGTTTATTTATGAGATTTTCAACTGGGTGATGGTGCCCCTGCACATCGCCATTTTTGGTCTTTCGCCACCCTGCATCTCGGATAGCATTGTTGCGAATCTAAGCAGTATCGCGGACTGGTACATAGAAGAAGAATTCTCCTATTTTAGAGTTTTCGGAGCCGCTCTCCCTCATCTGGCGTTACCGCTGTTCATCCCAGACAAGCTGGCCTGTCGTGAGATTGCGCGACAAACAGTAATTGGCGGAGTGAGTAAAGAGCTCAAAGCGTCATCAAAGAAGGTATGGTTGTCTTTCCCTGTTTGGCTTAATTCCTATTCCTTATTAGATTTCGGACATGCTAAGGCTGAAGCTGCAACCTTAGAAGACTTGAGCCTAGTCTCTATTGAGTACAAAAAGCATGATCCGCAGAGAATTGTAAGCACCCATTTGGGGAATTGTGGATTAAAGAGGTTTGCACACGAATGTTCACCCTCGGATGATGTTTTTCGAGGGGCGAGGTCCTATTCGAAAGTGCAATTTCGAATCAGATCTCTAGCACCCGAAGATAGGGCCTTTGTTTTAAAATTTCAGGAACATAGGAAAAGATGTCTCCCCGTGGTGCTGGGAGGTTTAGGACTTTCCAAGGATAAAGAAAAGGAGGCCGAAAGTTCTGAGGGGAAAACTTCTAACCCCGAAAAATGTCAGGAAGGGGAGCAGGAGAAGAATCCCGAGCAGGAGATGAGTCTCGAGCAGGAAAAGAATCCCGAGTAGGAGAAGAGTCTCGAGCAGGAAAAGAATCCCGAAACAGAAGAAGGGGCTACTGACCCACCCAAGGAAAATGATCCAGAGATGGAAGTGAAAAACACCGACCCGCCTGAAACTCAGAATCCAGAGACAGGGACAGAGATGAAGACCTCCGATCCTCCGAAAGAACAGGACTCACTCGTCACACCAAGAAAGGCGGCGAAGCAGATCGGACAACCCATCACCTCTGTCACACCCTTGCAGTCAGCACAGGGAGACGTCAGAGAGGGATGGATATTTGGTGAAGAACTAAGAACTATAAGGGCAGAGGAACTCCCCCCTAATGAGTTCTTTTTTGACAGAAAGAGAAAAGCTGTAGTAAAGCGGGAATTTTATCAAGAGGGAGAGTCCACTGTTAAAAAATACAAAGTAATGACAGATGGAAAAAACAAGAAAAGTGATGAATTCGCCACAGAGATAGCAGGGACGCTAGGAGCGTATGCGTCAGCGAACCAATTCTCGGTTGCAATGTTGAAAAATCAGCTCAAGAGAAAGAATCGACTGATCAAGACTCTTGAAGCCCGAGTAGCTTCGGCTGCGGAAGACGCCAAGATTCAAGCGAGTGGAGCAATAGAGCTGGCCCAATTGGTCGATAAGAAAGAAATCGAAGTCCTCAAAACCAAGCTGGAACAAGAAAATTCAGTGATCCGAGATGGTCGGGTGCAGTCGGGTCAGCAGAGGGATACGATCACACAGTTACAAGCTCAGTTAGAGGTCACAGAAAGCAAGGTGATCGACATCGAGATTGTTAAATCCTGAGCAATCGACATTCGAAGCAAGATCTCTTCTGCTCAGTAGAGTCTGCTAAACAAAGTAGGGGAGTTTCGATATGATTGCTTGTTAATGTATCAGATTTCAGAGAATCTGATTGTCAAAGAAAGAAACGCAGAAGCCGCTCGGATCGCCTTCCAAGAAGCAGTGATAGCTACCAACAATAGGTTTTCAGCAGGGTCTCCCGGGCTCACCATTGCTGAACAGAGTAGGGGTAATATTTTGTTAAAGAATTGGGAACATGATATTACTTTAAGTAAGGAACAGGCCCAGAAAGTGACAAATTTATGAGAGGAAGCCTGCAATGCCATAAAAGGTGACCTACTAGGGATGGAGAGTGAAGTTGACTCAGAGACGCTAAGGCAGATGAATATAGAGCGGATCTCCCTCGACATGAAGGAGAAAAATGAGATAAATTTGGCGGAGATCTCTAAGATGGACAGGGTAGACATGGCTCACATTGATGAACATTTGATTCAACCCAGCGCACAACTCGGCGCCCTTGATATTTTTGATGCACATATGGGGAATAGACTTCCACAATTAGCCCGAGAGTGTTATTTTGCCGAAGCCATTTGTCAAGCAGAGCCGTCACAGCTTGTATCCCAATTCATGGACAGATGTAGGATATGCAATGAGTCTATGCAAAGACTAGCACCTGGCCCTTCTTGAAAATAAAGTAGAAGAGATGAAATGTTTTCGCTCCCCACAGCTGCCAGGCTGAAATTTCACAACTTGTATCCAGTTTATGGACAGATGTATAATATGCACTGAGTCACGTAAAGGCAGGTAGCTGGCACTTTTTTGAAAATAGGAGTAGAGAAGGGCAAATTTGTATAAATAGATCACCAAAAGAAGAACAAAAGGCTGGACTTTTTGGTAATGAATGTAATAGAGATTTTGCATCCGAGAAGTTAATACAAGCAATTTGAAGATTCCCGATTCCGTCACGACTGTGTTACAAGTTTGTTTCGTTATGTTTTCTTGTTTCTTTTCATTTTTCTCTACATAATTGACGTGTATCACTATAACTTAGTACGACCACTACTATAGTGAAGGGATTTTATTTTTCTGTAATTGTTTCTTGTCTTTCCTCTGCACCAGCTATCAGCAGGTGTAAGACCAATTCGCATTTACAGAATTTTATATTTATTTACACTATGTCAATTATTTCTATGTCAATTTCTTCTTCTGTGTATGTGTGAGTTTTCTACTAATAGGAACCTTACGCTACCCACAGCTAAATGTTCTTCTCTCATTCCACATCTTTACTAAAAAATAATACAGTTACAGGAAAGGGCCTTCAGTTTGCATTCCTATTTTGTTCTTCATGCAAAAATTTCTCTTATTTCGACTGAATTGAAACAGCATTGAAATTTCTCGTTAAATCATTCCCATACTGGTATTGTTCTTCAATGACTGTCCCCGCAACAACTCAACCAAATATTCAACCTGGGCTATCTAATCAAATACATATAGCTTTAAATCTTTTTGATACAATCCTTAAAACTGCGAACACCCGGGAGGAATTGGAACGTTCATGGGCAGCCATTGAACAAGATATTACTACCCAGGAACAGTTGGAAGCTAGATAGCGAGAACGTAGAAACCTTCATTAGTTTCCTACACCGAAGGTTAACGTGTTCTTTGTATAAATCTTTAACATACTTTCGGATGCCTCGACACTGTACTTTTAAGCCTTAAGTACAGACTCAGGAACAACAGAAGGTATGGCCACCTTTTCCTGTTCATTTAAATTCATATTCTTTGTTAGATTTTGGGCATGCTAAAGCTGAGGCAGTAGCTCTAGAAGACCTAAAATTGGTCCTTATTGAATTCAAGAAGCACAATCCGCAAAGGGTCGTGAGTAATCATTTGGCCAGTTGCGGACTCAAGAGATTTCAACACGAAAATTCGCCCTCGGATGACATTTTCCGAGGCGCAAGATCTTATGCCGATATTTTAGCTCAGATACAAACCTTGGCACCTGAAGGGAGGGACGATGTTATGAAATTCCAAGAACATCGACGCAGTTGTCTTCCCGCAGTATTACGGGGTGAGAATCCGAGTACAGTGGAGGTGAAACAAAAAGATGTCGAAGGCTCCAAGGATGCGACTACCGATCAAGAAAAACACCAGGACGGGGGAGAGCAAACTAAGAGTTTGAAGGCAGAGATAAAGACTACCGACCCACCGAAGAAGCAGACTCCGGTTACTACTCCTGGACAATCAGCGAAGCAAATCGGAAATCCTATCGCATCAATTACTCCCTTGCAGTCAACTCAGGGAAATATTGACGCAAGGTGGATCTTAAATGAAGAATTGAGGCCTATAAGGGTGGAAGAGCTCCATCCAAATGAGTTCTTCTTTGGTAAGAAGAGAAAGGCAGTGGTAAAGAGAGAATTCTATCAGGAAGGGGAATCAACGGCCAAGAAATACAAAGTTATGACTCATGGGAAGGACAAGAAGAATGAACAGTTCGCAATGGAAATAGTTGGGACATTAGGGGCATATGCCACAGTGAACCAATTTTCAATTGGGGTTTTGAAAAACTAGCTGAAACGAAAAAATCGCTTCATCAAAACACTAAAAGCCAGACTAGCCACAACAGCGGAGTCTTCCAAAGACCAGGCGAGTGTAGGAATAGAGCAAGCAAGGTTGGCCGATAGAAGTGAGATAGAGCTGCTCAAGACTAAGCTCGAACAAGCACAACTAGTGGTTCAGAATGGTCAGATGCAAGCGGGCCAGCAAAAAGATTTGATCAAACAGCTACAGGCTAGAGTGGAAATCGTCGAAAGTAAAGTGATAAATATCGGGATGTTCCAGTCCTAAGCGATGGAGATTCAGAGCAGAATTTCTATGACCCAGCGAAATTTACTCGCCAAGGTAGAGGTGATTTGGGACAACTGCTTGTTGGTTAATCAATTTTTGGAAAATCTATTTGTTAGAGAAAGAGAAGCTGGAGCAGCACGGGTCACCTTTCAAGAGGCTGTGATAGCTACAAACAACAGGGAATCGGGAAGTACTCCCAGGTTTACCATTTCGGAGCAGACCAGAGGAAATATTCTATTAAAAGAATGGGAACACAGCATCTTGGAAGGTAAGCTACAAGCCAAGAGGGTAACGAAATCCTTAGAAGAGGATTTCAGTTCTATAGATGTTAATCTACTAGGCATTGATAGTGGAGGTAATGTCGAGACATTGATTCAAATGAATATAGCAAAAATCTCACTTGATTTAAATGAAAAATAAGAAAGAGATTCAGTTGAGATCTCACAAGTGACTATGGAAGACATAGTCCAAATAGATAAATGTATGATTAAACCAAGTGTGCAATTGTGCGCTATCGACATCATAGACAGACAGATGGAAGCAGGTTGTCGCAATTAGCCCGATATTGTTACTCTTTTGAAGCCAATTGTCAAGCAGAATCGTCAAGGCTGATATATCGGCTGGTTGAAAGATGTGTCACATGTACCGAGCATGCATGAGGATAAGCTTCTGGCACCAAATAAAGATAGAGAAGAAGAAATGGAGCGATTGCTCTCCTCCCTATCATAACTGAAAATTTTGCAACGATTGAGATTCCATCTTATTGTAAAACTGTATAAATATACCATAGAAAGAAAGAAAATGGGTTGGACCTTTTTGTGCCGATTGTAACAGAGGTTTTACATTTTGAGAGTTAATATAAAGCAAATCCAAAGATTCTCAATTCCATCACGACTGTGTTATGAGTTTGTTTTCTTATATCTCATATTTCGTTTCATTTCATATTCGTACCTGATGAATGCTTCGCTATAATTTAGTGCAACCTCTACTATAGTGAATGAATTTTGGTTTTCTATATTGTTTAATGTTTTTCCTCTGTACCAACTATCAGCGAGTATAAGACCAGTTAACACTTTCAGAATTATATATATATATTACGCTTCATTGAGTTATTTCTTCACATTTTTCTTCTTCTATTTATACGTGAGATTCTCCCTTGATAGGAGCCTTACTAGATAGACAACTAAATGTTTTCTCCCACCTCATACATTTTATTAAAATATAACCCAGTTACGGGAAAGAACCTTTGATTTGCACCCCTTTTTCATTCCTGAAATTGTAAACTCTCTTTTATACGACCGAATTGAGACAACACTTAAATTCCCCCTGAAGTTTTCTTTTTTTACTGTTCCTCCATGACTGTCCCTGTACCAACACAGCCCAATATTGAACCTGGATTATCAAATCAAACACACATTGCCTTAAACCTTTTCGATACTATTCTTAAGACAACCACTACCCGGGTTGAACTTGAACGTTCATGGGCAGCGATTGAACATGATATAAACATCCAGGAACAGTTGGAAGCTAGACAACGCCAACACATAAATCATCCCTAGTTTCCCTTGCCAAAGGTTGACGTTTCTCTCTTCTCTACCCTTTACTCACTTTCGGATGCCTAGACACTGTACTTCTAAGCCTTAAGTACAGACTCTGGAACAACATATCCATCAGTCTGGGTTCTCTAAAATCTGGTTTTCCCTAAGAACTATTTCTGAATAATGGTTGCTTATTCCCCTTCTTCCTCTGATCCATCTTGAATTTCTTCCTACCTTCCCAATATTTTTGGAAAGTTGGCCTTGCTTTTTTTTTATCATATAGGCATTTAGCTCATCTTATGGTCTCCTCCAATGTTTTGGGATCATCATATTGTATCTTGTCACTGATGAATGGTGGAATCCCACTCAAATATCTATGAATCTTAACTGTCTCATCCTTGATGAAAGAGACATACTTTAACAGTTCCAAAAACCTTCTTTCATATTCATCAATGGTCATACTCCCAAGTTTTATTTCAAAGAACTCTTTCATTTTCCTGTCATATCATCTCTTAGTCAAGTATTTATTCTCAAAGTACTTCTTGAATTCCTTCCAAGTCATATTTTTATCTTTAATGTGTTGCACCTGCACAAGTTGATACCACCACATGGATCCTTCTTGTTCTCACCATCAAATGTAGGAGGTTTGATTTTGCTCATTTCTCCTCATAGATCATCCACCCCAAACCTCTTCTAATGCTTCATGATAGGGGATGGACCTGATTTGTTGTGTGCTCTCCTATTGGAATGTCTTGGGGAGTGATGGTGATGCCTACTAACACTCCTTGATCTTCCTTTCTCATCAAGAGACCTATGACTTCTTGATTTTCTTGAGGCACTCTCCTTATCCATTTTTTTTTCTATTATGTTCAAGCTCTATATTAAATTCTTATTCAAGTCCTCCTACTTCTCCTTGGATTTCATAAGCCTTTCATTATCAACCTTGTGACCTAGACATACTTTTGCAATTTTTTAATTGTCTCTGCCAAGTTCAAGCTTTCTTCCTTTCCTTCTCCATGTCCAATTGAGTTTTCATCGTCATTACCGAAATGGACATCCATCCCTCTGATCTCACCTTCCTGGATGTAATCCCCCTGTGTATCTTCCATCTCTCTGCAAAATGTGCAGCCAACAAAATCTGTTAGGCTAATGGATCCAACAAATTCATGAAATTATGAACCATTCTGGTTCAATAATACATCAGGATTATTTCTTCTAATTTTCTAAGAAACTGACTGTTCGGCTCAATTTTTTGGGTGAACAGTTATATTTTACTTTTCCAGATCTTTCCAATGCCTACTTCCATTCTCAATTCTGATTTTTGAGAAGAAAGTTATGAATATTTGAAAATTTTCCTTCCTGGCAAGTAATCTTTGTACACTTGTTCTTCTTCTTCAGAGTCAAATTTTCTCTTGGACCCTTATTGGATCCTCTCATAAAGTACATCAATTTGGGAACCAACCCCCTTTTATTTCGACCAAAGTCACATACGACCAAGGACTATGACCAAGCGCTTAGTTGATGTGTGCTTATCTAGAGCTTCGGGACTTCGAGGCTCTGAAACTCTGAGCTTCATAGGTTCTTACAAAAACCTACACAATTTCTCTTGAATGTTGAACTTCCAAACTTCCCAGGGTCCACTTAGTAAAATTGTAAACAACATGATGGTGATAAGTGGCCCCACCAACGAGTGACATGTGTCAAGTCACAATTGGTAAAAAAATCCTATCAAAAGCATGAATTAGGTTGACATGTGGCAGGTGTAAAGTGGGTCCACGTCACCCTAGGTGATTTCATCATTCCATGTCACATCCGACGCTTAAGGACTTCCTAACTCTAGGCTTCGAAGGTTTTCACAACATAACACTTCAAAAATCTTGAACCCTCGCTCTCCAAACCTTTACTACTTCGACGCTTCGAAGATTTAGGACTTTGGAGGACTTATCATCATAACACAACACATCTTCCGAATGTAGAACTTCCGATATCTTGAACAAGTCCACATCACCCTAGGTGACGTCAGTATGCCACTTCACTCCAACGTTCTGAGTCTTTGACACTTCGGGCTTTGGAATATTTCACACCAACATACTATATAACTCCAAAAAAAGTATTCTTTAGAGCTTCAAGACTTCAAATATTCGGGACTTCGGGTCTCTAGGACTTCATAACTTCAGGCTTCAGAGGATTTCGCTTCTGAACACCACCCCACCCCCGAACTGTCAAATGTCGAAATTCCGAACACTTGCTTATCTTCGAAAATGTGTCCCCGAATATGAATGGTCAGGATTGGTTCGTGACTTCGTGACTTCGGGGAACTCTCCACTCCATGCAACCACAATCAAATTTCCCCTGAGTTTTGAATTACCGAACCACTTGGGGATCCAATGACTCGCCTTCACCCAAACGATTTGTGGTGTAGATTCACTCTGAAGCTTCAAAGATTTTTCCTCCTTTCTGTAAAAGACTTAAAAAATTGTCGAAGCAACGAAGTTTGAAGGACTGGAGGGGTTAACCTCCGTGCTTCTTTCCCAGATATGATAACTGTGAAGGATTTAGTCCCTTCCCATACATATCCTATGTCCATTGTGGTTTCCCGAACTTCTACACCTCTTGAGTTTTAAAATATAGTTAAGGTGTGCCCTCAACGCCCTCTTGGCACTCATGGACATTCTGAAACTCGAATTTTTCCTAATTCAACAATAACTCTCTCTAAACTGTTGCTTCAATTTCCACTTACATGGCCCATCCAGGCTCAGTGTTGAACACTAAATCTCTGATACCAATTTTTGACATCCCCATCCACCCACGTCGGGCCATGCTACTCCATAACACACTCTTACTAAGTTATGATACCAAAATGTACCATCCCCACCCTTAGGTTGTTGGGCTATGCCACATAACAATTCTTCATTTGTATTGTATATATTTATTCAATTTAATACAAATAGATACATTATGCTAATACACATATTCATGTGGAAATAATAGTAAGCCTATACATACATCATACACAAGAAATACTTATAAATATAAAGACATGTATGAAAACACAACATGCAATTGAACACATAATTGGTGCTTATCTTTTTATAGAAGACCACCAACTGTGTGTAAGCCTTCCATGAACCTCCCATCCTTAGATCACACTACTCAAAGCTCTCAGTAGTGGGTCACACCTGAGATGGGACTAAACTCCACCTGTGTAAAGGGATTTCTATATAGGCATCTTAAACCCAAGAGAGACAAGATTTCTCGGGATATGACTCCATCATCTCCTTTGAGTCTTGTGGCTAGTTCAGGTCAAGGCCATTCAAATCAACTTACAACATCTACAAATTTTCTCTAGCAGGGCATAGCTACGCACCTAGGATGTGAAGTAGTATTTTGATCAAATTTTTTGTTAATATTGAATATTATTTCAATTAAATTTCATAACCCTAGAACTTTTTTGTAAATTTATTTGAGGTACATATCCATAGTTCTGAAAGTTGGCGTCCAGAACATGTTTATTTCTTTTTCGTTTTAGAAAACTTTTGGTAATTGGGTTCTCTTTTAATGGGGGTCGGAACTTGTGTTTGTGCTAGTGGCATCCCATTTAGTCATTTATTTTGTATGTATTTATGTGGCGAATACGATATTAGGGATATTTATGTAAATGTATTTACTGATGGAATCTGAACTCCCCAGTACGGGAGTTTTTAGTTGACTGAATGCATGTTAATCATGCACTATACAGAATGTAAATTTTCTTTCTTCTGGAAAAAAAAATTACGCTTTTTTCCTAAGGAAAAAAAAATGTGTGTGTGTGTGTGTGTGTGTGTGTGTGTGTGTGTGTGTGTGTGTGTGTGTGTGTGTGTTTTATCATCTCAACAAAGGCTAGTTTTGACTCTACAAAGCATTATGAAAGTTGTCCAACCTAATACTACCATACTGGCCTTTATTGTACTGACAATTGTCTATGCGTATTTTACAAAACAACAAAATACAGCGATAAAGCCTCAACTGTTAAACTTGCATAAACACATTACACCTAAAACTCCATTTCCTCTATCTCCTCTCCATCAACATATTCATAATACCCAAAATCCCCTTTCAGGAGGAGCAAAGCTCCTTGGAAAGATTGCTAGCTTTAGAGTTCAATTCCCTATAGATGTGTTGGAAATAATTCCATTCAAAGGACCTCATTTGGAACTCTATATCCTAAAGAAGATACCCTAAGCCTAAATTCTCCAGCTTCTCCTTCTTAAGAGCCCATTCTATCACTATTTTTGAGTCTCCCAATATCTACAATTTCTTTACCCCCTTTTTTTAAGAAATAGTCATCAAAGTCCTGAGAGAGATAAATTTTGCTATGTTGTTGGAGATTCTACTTGGAGCATATCAGATGTGAATATAATGATTTTTATTTAGGAAGACCATAACCCCAACTCCATAGAGAAGACGGTGACCTTGGCTAGTTCCATCGAAAAACCCCAATAAATACCCTGATCAAAATCCAACATGATCTAAGTATTGAACTTTGTATAATTTTAATTATTTTTTAATTAATATTTACAATACTTTATTTATTTATTCAAATTTATTAAAAAAATATTCAATTATATATATCCCATAGAAAAAAACCTTTTATATCCAAAATATATGAATATACATGTACCATTCCATATCATCCCTTTCCTAAAACTATTGTCGTCTATTCTAAGATCTATATACAACCTTCTTCTTCTATACAAAAATACAAAAAAATTGGTTCTACATCAGGTCCATTATAATTATCCTACTCGCAATATTTACACTTTAATAATTATTTATAATATAAATTCCATGGCTTGCACTTCCTCCCCTTCAATATATTCATAGTATCCAAATTCTCCATCTGGAAGGGATAATGCATATTTGAGTTCATTAGATTTTTCGTTAAGTTCTTGAAGGTTGTGGCTAAAAGAAAACCATTCAAAGGATTGGTAAGTGTAACATACCCATGGTGGGGTGTAAAAGTTTTGTTCTTCTTAATAAGATCCATACCCTCATTCAGGGTCTCTATTCCATTCTTCTCTTCCAGATCTTTCCAACCACGTTTTCCATGCTCTGAACAGAGCTCAGAGTGGGCATATATTCTCTCCCAAGTTCTTCGGGTTCTTCCATCCCTATATACTTGCATATGACCAGACACCAAGACAACATATACCAAAACAACCACTGCGCGAATCCTCTGTAGTGGAAAATCTTTGAAGTTCACAATACGATGATGCCTATCCTCGAGGATTTCGACGACCCTTATTCACTTCGGGACTTTGATGTTCCGTAGTTTCAAACGCTCCAAAGCCTTTTCTCCCCGAAGTACTTTGTACCCGTCTTTATAGATCAAGCGCCATGCGTCCCTTCTCAATCAAGGACTATTATCCACTTCAGGACTTCGGCGTTCAAGAGTTTCAAAAATTCCAATGCCTTTTTCCTTCCAAGTACTCCATAACCAGAGTTAGAGATCGAGTGCCACACATCCCTTCGCGATTGATGACTGTGATCCACTTCAGGACTTCAGCGTTCGGGAGTTTCAAACATTCCGACAGATTTTTCCTCCAAATTACTCTGTACCCGGAGCTGCAGATCAAGTGCCACACGTCCCTTCATGATTGATGACTGTGTTCCACTTCGGGACTTCTACTAAGGGCATCAGTCACCATATTTTCCTTCCCTTTGATGTGTTTGATTTCGAAATCAAAATCACTAAGGAGAGCCATCCACCTAGCTTGTCTAGCATTGAGTTTTGGTTGATCAAACTCAACCGACAGTGGTCTGTCAGAAGTACAAATCTCCTACCCAGGAGGTAATGCCTCCACATTTTTAAAGCATGCACTATGGTAGCCAACTCTATATCATGGGTCACATAATTGATTTCATTCTCATTGAATT
This sequence comes from Picea engelmannii, assembly GCA_009831015.1. Classification (NCBI taxonomy): domain Eukaryota; kingdom Viridiplantae; phylum Streptophyta; class Pinopsida; order Pinales; family Pinaceae; genus Picea; species Picea engelmannii. The sequence goes on from ML779354.1 coordinate 1,211,730, forward strand.
TTCTGGATGCATAGAAAATTACACATCCCTATTGCATAAGGACTCCTATGAGTCCTTCCTTGCAGGAATCTGTACACACGAGGAAGTCGTTATTAGGTTCTGCAATCTTCAGCACGGGTTCATGGGTCAGAAGGTATTTCAGTTCCTGAAATATTTCTTCACATTCTGATGTTCAAGTGAATTTAACCCCCTTTTTCTGGAGGGCAGTGATTGGACAACCAATCTTGGAAAATCATTTTATGAACCTTCTATAATATCCTGCTAAGCCCATAAAGGATCTGATATCAGATACATCCTTTGGGGTACGCCATTCCATAATAGATCTGATATTGTCAGGGTCTATTGCCACCCCTTCTTTAGAAATGACATGGCCCAAGTAATACACTTGCTTCTGGAAAAAGTCACACTTGTTAAGCTTAGCGTAAAGCTGATGCTCTCTTAGTACTTGAAGTACAAGTCTAAGATGTTCTTCATGCTCTTCTCTGTTCTTGTAGTAGATTAATATATCATCAATGAAAACCAATACAAATCTGTCTGGGAACTTGCTGAGTACATTGTTCATCAAGAACATAAAAGTGTGGGGGCATTGGTTAGTCCAAATGGCACCACCAGAAATTAATAGTGACCATACCTTGTCCTGAAGGCCATTTTGTGGATGTCTTCATCCTTGATTCGGACTCGATGGTATCCAGAGCTCAAGTCAATATTTGAGAAAATGGAAGCACCCCGTAATTGGTCAAACAAGTCATCGATTCTTGGTAAGGGGTACTTGTTCTTTATGGTTGTCTTATTAAGTTGTCTATAATCTATGCACAGTCAGAGCATGCCGTATTTATTTTTCACAAACAAGTTTGGTTCTCCCCAGAGACACACTGGGTCAGATGTAGCCTTTGTCCATCATTTCCTTTATCTATAGCTTGAGCTCAACTAGCTTGGGTGTACTCATCCTATAAGGTGTCCTAGACACTGGCATTGCTCCTGGTGCAAGTTCTATCGAGAAGTTTATGTCTCTTCTCAGAGGTAGACCCGGTACCTATTCCGTAAAAATGTCTCTATACTCTCTTAATATGGGGTGGTCCTCTAGGTTCGGTTTGTCATCCTCAACAGATTCCAAAACATGTATTGCATATAGAGGACATCCCTTTCTGCGATACTTTTTCATTTCAAGGGCTGATATTTGTCTCGCTGAGATAGATTTATGAATCCCTTGGAGGATCATCTTTCTCCCTTATTCATTTACACATTCTAGAGTTTTATGGTAATAGTCCAACTTAGTTTTATAAGTGGCCAACCAATCCATACCAATCAACAAGTCATAATATCATAGGGAAAGTATGTTAAGGGTCGCTTGGGTGGGAAACCCATCCATGATGAATTGGAAAGCTGGTAAGACCTCTGTTACTTTTCTTTTGGTTTTAGTGGATAGTTGTACCAACCATGGCTTAACATGTCTAACTGGTTGCAGTTTACACTTATCAACAGTCTGAGGGGCCACATAACTCAAATTAGAACCAGGGTCAATTAAAATAGAAACTAGAGGGTTGGGGATCATACCTACCATCTCCACCACTGAAGCTTGGTGGTCGACTTGTTTATTATCCAAAGCCACATAAATCCATGGCATTCTCCTAGCCACATCATTGACTGTGGTAGCTTCTTGGATGTTGTAAATTCTCCTACTATTTTGCTATCCGTGTGGGCAATCCCTTAGCATATGTTCTTCTCTGCAACCCCATTATTTCAAGGGTTCTCTCTTTGGGTTATCGGTCTTTCCTGGGGCTGATCCAAAAGGTTTATTTCCACTCTGGGAGGGGAAATTATGCTGGGACACACTTCGGGTAGGAAGGCTCATCCTTGAATCCTTCCTATAGTTCTTAAATCTTGAGGATTTAAACCCCATCTTCCTGAACCCCGAACTACTCTTCTTCTTCCAATCTTCGTGGGGTTCTATTTGATGCCCGAACTGTTCATAACAATACCTTTCCTTCCAGATAGTGTCTGCTAAGTTCTTTGGCTCGTCAAACTCAATCCTATTCTGGCAGGTCTGATGTAACCCACTGATAAATTGTTGGACTTTTACCTTTTTATCTTTTATGTAGGGTACATACCTCAGCAGCTCAATGAATTTATTGATATATGCCTCTATGTTGAGTTGTCCCAACTTGAGTTTATAGAACTCCTTAGTCTTCCCGTCAAAGTATTTTTCTGATAGATACTTATTCTTGAAATGTTTCTCAAATTGTTTCCATGATAAGTCCTTTTCATGGATTCCTTTCACATTCTTAAGATCTTCCCACCAAATGGAAGCCTTTCCATTCAGGTTGTAGATGGTTATTTGAGCCTTCAAGTTTTAAGAATAGTCATGAACTCTGAAGTACTTCTTTAAACCAAGCAGCCAATCTTCTGCCTCTTCCCCTTTCTCAATCTCTCCATTGAAAGAGGGTGCTTTGGCTTTCTTGAACTCTTCAAGGTCATGAATTTTGGAGTGATTTCACTTCTTTCCTTTCTTCTGAGAATGTGAGCTAATTTTGATACTAGAAGATCCCTCAGAGTTTCTCCTTCCCTTTCCAAAGGACTCTCCCAATGAGCGTCTGATGCCTCCAGTTTGGGACTTCCTCGAGGCACTTCTCCTTGTGTGGCCACTTATGTGACCATGCTTTCATATTTGAGGTGGAATTTGACTTCTCTTTGTATGTCATTGGTTCACATGGCTAGTTGCAGGTCCATGCTGCAACTACCTCTATATATCGGATAAGCTCTACAGTAAGATTGAATCGATTTCTTTTTGTTTCTCTTGGTCCTATATCAATCTCTCGTTGTTATCCTTACAACTCTATAATTCGACCATAAGGTTCCTTATAGTTTCACCTAGATCAGGAGGGGTATGCACCGCTCTATTATCATCATACTCCTCGTCTCTATTATGGGAGCCCTTCCCCACTTCATGGAGTGTCACCATCCTTTATGCTTGTGATTTCTCGTGAGTCACTGACTGTTGGAGTGATGACAAAACACTTACTATTAGATAACATTCTAGTTGTTCATGAGAAACACATAGTTCATTTTTCTTAAATACACACACACAGTAGAAAGTTTTCATTCTTTTCTTTAGTAATATTTTAACCAGATTCTTTAGGAAAGAGGTAAGGTAGGGCGTCACCCTTAAGATTTGATTTAAACACGATTTTTTATTTTTTTTGTGACTTGTCCATGAGCCCAAGAAGGCCAAGTGTTGTAACCATTCTCTAATACCAATTTGTAACATACCCATGGTGGGGCGTAAAACATTTTTTCTTCTTAAGAAGATCCATACCCTCATTCTAGGTCTTTATTCCATTATGCTCTTCCAAATCTTTCCATCCACAGCTTCCATGCTCTAAAACGAGATCAGAGAAAGAAGATATCCTCTCCCAATTTCTTCGAGTTCTTCCATCCCTCTATACTTACATATGACTGTGGTCTATGATGAGACGCCAAGACAACCACCGCGTGGATCCTCTAGAGTGGAAAATCTCTGAAGTTCACAATCTGACGTCGCGTGTCCTAAGGGATTTCGACGGCCCTGATTCACTTCGAGACTTCAGCGTTTGGGAATTTCGAACGCTCTAAATATTTTTATCCCTGAAGTACTCCATACCCGGAGTTATAGATCGAGCGCCACACGTCCCTTCATGATCAACGACTGTGATCCACTTCGGGACTTCGACGTTTAAGAGTTTCAAACATTCCAATTCCTTTTTCCTCAGAAGTACTATGTACCTGGGTTTACAAATCCATCGCCACAAATCCCTTCACAATCAACGACTATGATCCACTTCGGGACTTCAGCGTTTGGGAGTTTCAAACATTCCAATGCATTTTTCCTCCAAATTACTTTGTACCCAGAGTTGTAGATTGAGCGCCACATGTCCCTTTGTGATCGATGATCGTGATCCACTTCGGGACTTGGGCATTCGATATTTTCAAACATTCCAATGCCTTTTTCCTTCGATTTACTCCATACCTGGAGTTTAATATCGAGCGCCACACATCCCTTCACAATCGACGACTGTGATCCACTTCAGGACTTCGACATTCGAGAGTTTCAAACATTCCAATGCCTTTTTCCTCTGAAATGCTCCGTACATGGACTTGTAGATCGAGCACCACGCATCCCTTCACAATCGATGAATTTGATACACATCAATACTTCGGTGTTTAGGAGTTTCAAACATTCCAACACCTTTTTCCTTCGAAGTACTCCATACCCGGAGTTACAGATCCAGTGCCATGCGTCCTCCTCCCAACAGATGATTCTGATGGACTTCGACACTTCAAAACTTCACTCCTCGCGTACCTCCAGAGTGTTCTTCTCCATATTTAATGATCTACTTCCACGTACCTTCCTGTGCTAATGGTTATTATCTGCTCTGGAACTTCGACACTTCGGGTATTTTCGAAGAACCTCGAATCCTCTGGAGTCCTGACGTCCCAGACTTCCGGAATCCTAGTCATTTCACCAACCATGTGAGCGAGGTATGCGTGTGTCAGGGGCTGACACATAGCTGGGTCAGGGGCTTTATGTGCCCTCATTGCTCCGATATGATCTTCTTTCAACCTCCATTAGGTTTTCACAGTCATGATCCAGCCAATACCAATTTGTTCACCAATCGATGGTTCACAGTAATTACGGGACCCAGTGTGCTTACTCTTTATCAGAGAGCTCGATCTTCGCAATCAGAAAATTACTCACCCAACTCAGTCTAATCATGAACATTTATCCTCCACCCTGACGAGATCAATGACATTGGTTAATTGTGGGCCGTGAACTAGCACGTCTGATAATTTTACCTTCACACTCTGCAATGATTCCCCACCATCGATCTTCGTTCACAGATCAATGATTCACAGCGATTATAGGCCCCAATCTCCGCAATCTGGGAAGTCCTTGTATGACTCATTCTAATCATGGTTGTTGATATTCCATCCCCAACAAGATCAATGATGTTGGTTGATTGTGGTTCGTGAACTAGCATGTCCGCTAATTTCACCTTCGCACTCTGTAATGATTCCCAACCATCGATCTAATCGAGTGGCTGGTGTTTGATTCGTTAACTCCAGTGGGTCTTTGATTCAATATGACGATTGAGATAGGTTTTCCTCTTGATGAATGGTTCACATTCATCTCCTCAGTCAGGTTCTTAATTCATCTATGGCTCTTGTTACTCAGGGAGTTCAGGTAACTTTGACTATTATGAAGTTTGACATTCTAGGCATCGAACTCCCAAAACTCTGGAACCATTTTGAAATAGATCCTTTCAAGCTTAGCGCAGGGTTCCTAGACCCAGGTCACATGGACCTTCATATGAATCTCGGGCTATGATCTCTAATCTTAGCCGAGTTTTATCTAAGGTTGTGGGTGTGAGTTCAAGGTCCCTCAGGCTACTGGTTTGAAGGAAACACCTTCCTAATTCGCAGAACCTTAAATTTTGAAACAGGGATATGTAAAATCATGAGGTTACCGAGACAATAGCAGTGCCAAGAGGCTTCCTCTGATTGTGGAGATGTGAGGTAGCTCCCTAGGGAAAACACCTTCGAGATTTAAACTAGAGCATACAGGAAAATCAGAAGCATAAGTTCTCAAGGAAGCCAACGTATATACATAATTTAACCTTTTCAATGCAGAAACCATTTACAGATGAGTAAATACATGCATGCAACCATTAATTCCCAATTCAACGCATAAAGTATGGAAACACTTATCAGAACCAAATAACATGAAGCGACTGCTAGAAGAGGTGCCCATTTCCACCCAACCATAGCCTCAGTCACTCCTAACAAATTTACCACTAGTCACCCTCGAGATAGACCATGATGCTTTGAGATTGAATCTCTTCTTCTGGCACAGAAATAGACAGGGACAAAGGTTACTCTCCTTCTCCCGAATCAATCTCTCTTTCATGTGATCAGAACACACTCTTTTCACAGTTATTCCTCAAATCCAAGAGTTTCATTTCTCGTATCTGCACTCTTTGCAGATTTCCTCTCTGACCCCCACGCTTTCCTTTCTTGCCTTTTCCAACAAGATTGAGTGTAGCCCGAATTCCCAGCCCGTGGTTAGGTCTGGAAGCCTGAAAAATGGGTGGTCTGCCCCATCCCCTCATTAACTCTTGAGGAGGTATTCCCACTTACCAGCATGACTGTAATTCATTCATGGGTCAGAGGGTTGTTATGATCGTGAGCAATTAAATCCAGAAAAGTATTGGTTCGGTGGAGGTTAACACAACCATTCTTGGTCCCCTCCACCATCTCTTTCATAGCATTCATGGTCTCTCTTAGCACATCCCCTTTCTAGCAGTCATGCAACACGTGTCCATTTTCTATTAAAATAACATAATTTACATTCATCGACCTTTTATACAAAGTTCCATCAAATCAAACAATCACACCTTTGAGTTTACCTTAGTCTCTTGGACAATATAGTTATATTTACAAACTGGGGGAAACAAGGTGTTACAGTAAGCCAATTTGATATATCTCAACAATGAAGCCAATATAATATCTTGTGAATATGATTTCTAACGAGCCCAATCAATAACCAACTTAGATTCACCCATTACATGTAGCTTTTTGATGTATTTTTTAATTGTCGCTTCCAGCAGAGTCCATAAAGTAATAAAATTCACTCTAGTATTGGTGCCTCCTCCTGATGAATATCAAATATGATTATAGTGATCATGCTTTAGATAGAGTATGAATCTAACTCCATATATATGTGGGTTCCCCTAACATTCCCCATCGAAAAATCCCTATAATATTTCGTAATCAATTGTAGGAATAACCATATTTCTGGGATTCTTTGTCGTTAACTCAGTTTTAAATTCTTTTGTTATACCAAGAGTGATATCGGTTGTTACTTATGGAGGGATGAACTTGTCCTTAAAAATATAATTATTGTGCACCCACCATAAATTGTATACCATTAAGCACAAAATTCTTAGATATTGACAAACCGCTTTATCAACAACCCAAACTTTGAAACAATCTTCAATGTTGACTTTATTCCATACTGCCCTCGGCTTTTTCTTTTCTTGTACCATCTTCCAAACCTGGGTTGCATATGGACAATCAATGGACAAGCGAGCAATATTTTCCTCATGAGAATTACACAAAGAGAAACAACTGGGTCCACACCAGCCCCATTTAACATTGTTATCCCAGGTAAGAAGTTTATTGTTTAGAGCTAGCGAGAGAGTAATTTTTCACTTCAGCAGAGTGCTAAGCTTCCAAATTAGACTCCACCACCATTTTGTTTTACCGATAAACAAGGAATCAAAACAAACTATATATACCAATTTCGCTATGAACTCCCTTGACTTTGGATTCTTTGACCAACACAGGTTCTTAGGGACTTTGTCCTCAAGGATGTTTAAATTAGTGATCAAAATACTGATATAGTTTCCCCATTCAATGGCTTCTTCCTCAGACAAACCTAACACTTCAATTTATTTCCAACCCAACCTTCCTCTAGGCTAGGGGGAAATAGCCTTTGCATCGCTCAACTTAAAAATGTTTTGATCCCTCGAAGACTAAATCAAGGAATCAAAGCATCGAAAGGCATTTCCCGCCCCTAGTCAAGGATCCTCTCCTAGGAAAATCAACCTCCCATTACATATTTTCCAAACAGGCCATTTTCCCACCAATGGGAAATCCAATACTAAATCCTTCTATACTATTAACCCATTGGATGATTTTATTAGATTTATAAGCCACTCTTTGATAGACATGTCAAATTAAAAATGTTTTGATCCCTCAAAGACTAAATCAAGGAATCAAAGAATTGAAATTCGTTTCTCTCCCCTAGTCAAGGATCCTCTCCTAGGAAAATTGACCTCCCATTACCTATCTTCCAAACAGATCATTCGCCCACCAATGGGAAAGCCAATACTAAATCCTTCTAGACTATTGACCCATTGGATGATTTTCTTGGCTTTATAAACCTCTTTGATAGACATGTCAAATTAAAAATGTTTTGATCCCTCAAAGACTAAATCAAGGAATCAGAGCATTGAAAGTAATTTCTCGCCCCTAGAAAAGGATCCTCTCCTAGGAAAATCGACCTCCCATTACCTATTTTCTAAATAGACCATTCACCCACCAATGGGAAAGACAATACCAAATCCTTATAGACTATTTGACCCATTGGATGATTTTCCTGGCTTTCTAAACCACTCTTCGATAGACATGTCAAGGAAGTATTTAGATTACATAAATCTTCCACACAAAGAGTTACCTTGCGTTAGTCTCCATAAGTGTAATACCATAGTTTTGAGCCCCATATTAAATAATGTATTTTGTTAAATTATGAAAGGTCAAAGTGCCCAAATAATTAAAAATGTCATTGTTCCTAGGAAATGTAATGTTTTGATCATTATTAATAATAAATACATCATTGGCTTCTAGACAGACAAGGACACGAGTTATAGGGGGATATGATTCCACAAGAGAGGGGACTTGAGGGGACAAGTATTTATTTTATATTTTATTTACCCATTTTTGTTTTAATGGATAATATCAGTTACATGAGCTTCTTAGGGGAAGACCTTGTGGTTCTCTAATTCCAAGAATTATATAAACCTATCTTTGGTCTTTTGGGGGGTTCACTCACTCACACAATCACTCACTCATTTCCCATTGTTCGTTGTTCACATTGTTTATTTTGTTCTCTCTCCATTCATTATTTCACCCACTCTTCATTCTTCATTCATTTTGATCTTGGCTTGGGAAAGAGAAACAAATTGTGGAGAGGATTCATGGTTTGGTTGGAAATAATGATTGTTGGTGTATTCCAGCCATGAATTAATGCCTGCATGTCTGAGATTCATTGACATGCATTAAATTTTTCCCACGGTTGTGAATCCTGAGAGTCCCAACATGGATATTCTTGACCAGATGCATTGGAGCCCTGGAAGGAGGTGGACAACCTGAGGGACTACATAGAAGAGAAGTGGGTCCATTCTCTTGGGTTGTGTAGGTTGGGTAGAAGAGAGTTGGTGTACTTTGAATTTTTGTGTGTGTTGAGAATCCTATGGGAGCTTGAGTGTTGACTGGTTTTGGAAGTTGAGTGACACTTTGGAACCGTCCTTATGGATTCATAGCACTAGCTCAGGGGTGACATTGTTGTTGAGACTTGGAACAATAGTGTCTATGGTCAGGTGGAACGTCCTTGGTCTACAGCCAGTTGGTGATTCATTTCATTAAATATAAGTGCTCTCTGTCATGGTTTCATTTACCTATATAATTATTTCCGTTGTGTATTTATTTATCTATGAAATTTGTATTGATAATATGCATGCTTGCTAGTTATTGTTGTGCATGACATATGGTTAATTTCTTTTATGTTGTAGCATGAAACTTGATATCTGCATGTGATTATTTCATGCCTTTTTATTAATTAAAACTTATCAGAATTTGAAATTAGTTCAGAAGTGAGCTTGAAGTAGCGTTCCCAGCCTCTAGGTGGTTTGATACGTTACAAATTGGTATCAGAGCTTCTGGTTGAAACACCGGACTGGTATGGGTCAAAACTATTGGATAGGGTATTATGGTATTGTCCTTAAGAATGAATGTGTCATTGAGATCTTGAAGCTCAGGAGTGATAGCGTTGTAGAGATCGCGGAGAAGCCAGAGTGTCGTGCAAGACATAGATCCTTTATAAAGGATCATAGATTCTTGACCATTCCCCATTGAAATTTGGGAGCAATCACAACCGTTGAATCAAGGAGTCCTAGATCATTAGATCGAAAGTCAGGTGAATGAGGATCATCGGATAGATGTAAAACCAGGGTTAGGTGGGATTAAGTCCCAACCGTTAGATCAAGTTGATCGATCGTTAGCTGTCGATTGAATTCAAGCAGGAGATGGAGACTGTGGAACTTCATCACTTATGAAATTATGGGAGACATGGAAAAAGCATGAAAAAAGGCTAGAGTCGCAAAGTCTTGTCGACCGTCTGATCTGATAGGAGGATCAGGTGAAATCTCAGTCATTGGTGGGGGTCATCCGACATTGAAAACTTTGGGAAGTTTAAATTCGGGAGAATCAAACCATTTTAGAATTGTTGTGACCCAGAGTCCTGGAACGTCGAAGTCCCGAAATCTCGTCGACCGTTAGATTGAGGGAAGAATTTAAGAGTACTAATGCAAGCCATCAAATCTGGGGCAGAGAAATGTGGATCGTTCACTTGGATGATGATGTGTCTTATGTCACGTGGTAGGGATGTCGTGTGGGGACACATGTCACATGAATTTAGTGCCTTTTGGACCTCAACGTATCCATTTATGGGTGACACGTGGAACACATACCAAGGGTCCACGCCATCATAGGTGACCTCAAATGCAATGTCATCTCTGGTATTATGGCCTCCGGGAATGTCCAACATCTCTACCAGTGAAAGTGTCAGAGTCTCGGAGTAGCGAATTCATGCAGTCTATTGATCTAAGACCCTCTCAGAGTTCTCATGACCGTCTAATTCAACAATGGAAGGATAGGGTAAGAGCTTCGGCAGGTATCACTTCGGGAGAGTTGATCGACTTGGGAGTTGTAATGTTCTAGAGTACCGTAGCACCAAAGTTCTAAATTGATTAAGGCCATACATCTCAACATCAGATTAAGTCATGAACATCAATCTAGTTTAAGCCTCCAGATGAGTTAGGATCATACAATCTATGGGATATTAAATCTCAACCATCTCATCTACCAGTGGAGTTAATATAAGTGTTTCGGTGAAGTTTACTCCGAAAGAGTTGGAAGTTGAAAAGGGAGATTATTCTGAAGGCCGAAGTCCAAAAGCCGAAGTCCGAAGGACTTGGTTCTAGTGTCGGTCTCATGATAAGGTAAAGGGGTTGAGGCGCAAAGGGCCTAGAAGTAACCAAGCCCTCATACATTTGCGAACAATCTAGTGTGTAGAAAAATAAGGGAAAAGCGCTAAAGGAATGTCACTTAGAGTGACTAAGCCCATGGTTTAGAGCCATGGTCACAAGGAAAGTGGATTGAAGGAAGCATATGTGAAGAATTTGAATTTTGTACCTATTTAAAGGGGCTATGGAAAATTTCACAAGATCTTGTTGCAAAACAAAAAAAAGAGGGTGAAAGTGAATTTTGTTTTGGGAAGCCATAACTTTCAGCTTAGATATCAGAATGAGGAAAGAGTACAGTCATTAGAAAGATGATTCGTAGTAGAATAAATTGGATTTTTATAATTTGGAGAATGATAATATATTTCTTCATGAGTTGAGAAGGAAAAGGATCTGTAGCATTGTTTGGAAAAAGTTTTATAGTATGCATAATTATAACAAAATGGTTGCTTAGACATTTTGCAGAATTAGGGGTTATAAACATATCGCTTCATTATAAGAATGCATTTTCAAGAAATGGAAGAAGGAGAGGGAGATTATAGCCATGATAAATAGGCCAATGGGAAAAACATCGGTGTTGCTAATGCAGAGATAGAATCAAATGGGAAAAAGAGTAGAGGGGAGCAAGAAACCTTATTATAAATTGTGAGAATCCTGATGATAAAAGTGCATAGCTACAAAGAAGACAATGAGAGGCTAATAAGAGAACAGAAATAGATAAATGATCAAGTAATGCAAAGCTTAAATCAGTTGTAGAGGAAAAGAAAGAATGGATCAAACTAAATACATGAGGAAGAGGGAAGATATCATGAAAGAAGAGATAACTACGGAAGAGTTGGTTAATCAAGAAGTGTTAAGAGAACTCATAGACATCACTCACCTTCTTACTCAGCAAGGGAATTTTACGCATCTGAGGATTCCATAAGTAGTCCAGAGGTGTCTCTGGTTAGGCACCAAAGAAGAAGACATGAATTGGACAATTTGCAAGGAGAGTTGAGGAAGCTTAAGCCACCATCCTTTGATGGTGAAAGATAAAGGGAAGATGATGTTGAAGCATGGTTTCTTGGACTCAGGAGGTATTTTCAATTACATAACTACTCATCAAACCTAGAAGCTACAATTTCCACATACCATTTACATGGGAAATTTGTTATGTGGTGGGATCAGTTGAAGCAAGTTGAGCACATTAATGAGAGTAGGATCAATTGGAAGAAGTTCAAGAAATATTTTCAGAAAAAGTACCTTTCAGAGCACTTATGTGACAAGAAAATGCAGGAGTTCTTTGAACTCAGGTTGGGAAGCATGACCATGGCAGAGTATGAAAATAATTTCTTAGGTAAGCTAAAGTATGCAAGGTTTATAAAAGATGAGAAGGTGAAAATACAGAGGTTTTTGAGTGGATTTCCTTCATTTTATAAAGAGAAGGTTCAATATGATGAGCCCAAGACTTTGGTTGAGACCATTAGGAAGGCTAAGTACATGTATGAGCAAGGAAAGAGAAGAAAGTATTTGAAAAAAACTTGGAAGGATCAGAAGAAATAGAAGTTTGATCAGAGAAAGAAAGGATTAAAACCTCCTTTCAATAGAAATTGCCCAAATAAAAATAAGCCCGACAAGTATGTTAAGGATGAATCCAAGAGAGAAGACTCACTTGGAAAAATGGGAAGACCACCAATCCAATGTTGTGGATGGAAAGAAGATCACTTGTACAAGTATTTCCCTCACAAAAAATACAAAGTGAATACTGTGCACAACATCCAAGAGGCTAGAATAATAGAAGACATGGGAAGAATATATGCAGCCTTAGATGATCAACAAGCAGAGTACCAATCCAATATGATAGAGGTGGAAGGTAAGATCATCAATCACCATGTTGTTATTTTAATTGAGTCGGGAGAAATTCATTGTTACATTGATTCTAAAATAGTGGATAGATTACATTTGGAGAAAAGTAAGATTGAAAAAGCAAGTTTGGTTCATCTAGCCACTGGAACCAAAAGGAGAATTCATGATATGGTCAAAGGTTTTTCCATAAGTCTTATGGTGTGAATATTAATGTTGATCTAAATATTATACCATTGTGGTCTTATGATATTCTAATTGGAATGGATTAGTTGGAAAAGCATCATGTTGTTCTAGATTGTCATAACAAGAGATTTAGATGTCTTGATGAAGAAGTAAAACAGAGAACTGTGAAAGGAGTTCCAAGACCCATTTATATAAGCGACATTTCAGCCTTACAGCTGAAGAGATGTTTCAGAAAAGGATGTCAATTGTATGCAACCCATGTGGACGAGCAAGAAAAGACAAAAGGGACAAGCCTTGAATATTTTTCAATATTGCAAGAGTTTGAAGATGTATTGCAAGAAATACCAAGGTTTCCACCAAAGAGGGAGATATATTTCTCTATTGATTTAGTGCCAGAATTTGCCCCAATATCAAAAAAACCTTACACAATGAGTACACCGGAATTAAAATAATTACAAATGCAGTTGAAAGAATTGTTGAAGAAAGGGTACATATGTCCGAGTGTTTCACCTTGGGTTGCACCAATACTCTTTGTCAAAAAGATGGAACATTGAGGTTATGTATCGACTTTAGATAGTGATCCGAAATCGGATTCAGAAGCCTGACAGGGCATGAAAAATGCTCAAAAATAAAAGTGCTTGGAATCCGACGAAACCAACACCGTTGCGTTCGTCTCGTCTTCCTGATTCTGGTGCTATATTTACTTTGTCAAACGGAGTCTGTATGAAGAAGATGTCGCATTCTGTCCGCCAAGCCAAACATGCAAAATTTTTGGATGTTCACTGTACCTGTTCGTACAGTCTGTACAGGACACGTGTAAGTCCGTACAGGACACGTGGCAGGTCCGTACAGGACACGTGGAAGCACCAGGAGACGACACATGGCAGGTCCATACAGGACACGTGGCAGCCTCAAGCAGTGACACGTGTCAGGCAGATTTGGCGTTTTTGGTGTACGGCTGGACCAATCCCGAGGTGACACATGTCACCACTGAAAGGGTGACATATGGCACGGGTGACGTCAGCAGCTGACGTGGCAGGCTGATAGAGCGTACGGCAGGGCTGACACAGCAGGTCGACGTGGCAGTACGACGCTGACGTAGCATGATGACTGGACTGTACGGCGAGCTGACGTGGCAGATGACATGGGCGAATCAACGATGGACACGTGGCATATCCTGGTTGGTTGATGTGGACGAATCATCGGTCGACACGTGGCATGCATCGGTTGGATGTAAGGGTGCCACGTGGCCCAATCACATGCTACCACGTGGCACCCCGGTTTTAGTCAATGAGGGCTATGTCAAAAGTTTTTGGGGCCCGGGGGATTCGAACCCCGGACCTCCCCACCGCAACGTCTTCGCAACGAGTCTCCGACCAATGGACCACCGTGTGTGTCTTGTTATGTAAGTGGGTTTAACAATATTTAAATTTGTGTATTGTTTAAACGAAAAGGGGGGGTCGGGTCGGGGCTTAGCCCCGACCCATGGCCATATTCGTTGTTATGTGACCAAAAGTTATAGCGCGGGGGTATAAAAAATGTAACCGTGTTATGTGCGCGGGAATATTTACCATGCGCATTTTTTGGTTATAACCGTTACATGTGTGGGTTTTGTTTTAGCCCGTGGTTTCATTATAGATGCCATATGACCGGTGCTAGAGTGCTTGGGGTGGCCCGCGCTTAGCCCTTTGGGCTAGCGCGTGGCCACATGGCCCATACGACCTTGCCAAGAGGGGGCGCGCCCGGGTGAAAAGGGCTAAGTCCGAATTTAACTACATTATAGTTTGAAAAGTGGGTTTTGCAACCACCTTTTGTTAATTAAATGTAATTTAACCCATTGTTAATGGTTTTTATCCATTTTGGGGGGTTATTAGACATTTTTGGAGCCTAAATTCGTGGAGGAAGTTGGAGATGGATAACCAACTTCCCAACTATTTAACCAAGGCCATTTTGAGGCCAAGGGGACAGATTTTTGACATCTTTTGAGAGCATTCAGAGCAGAGATGCTGAGGAGAAGCCAAATCAAAGCCAGTTTGAGGCAGGGAAGCTGTTGAGGAGGAGATGCTGTCGGACCATTTCTGAGAGCTCCGGACGTCCGTTTCACGTGCCATCTTTTGTGTATGGTTCTAGAGATCTGGGCGAACATGACCAGATCAGTCTTGTAGCCATTCGGCATGACAATGATGTACTATTGAGCTTTCGAAAAGAAATAAAGAAGCCTCCCCCACAGAGAAAAGGCCCGGAGACGTAGGCAAAGTTTTGCCGAACTCCGTTATCAACCTGTGTATTATGGTTTGTTGTCTTTCATTGCATTTCAGATCTGCATATATTTATATGGTTGTATAATTCCTTTTTCTTTCTCGTTCTTTCGCAACTTTCTCAATGGTTAATTAACACATGCAAATAAAAACTCAACCATAAGTCATTCGAAAAATCCTGACGGATCAAGTGGTATCAGAGCTAGTTGACGTTTGGATTTGAGTTTTGCATGTTAGCCAGGGAAGAGCACATCTCAAGGAGGAAAATGGCATCTACAGGAGGACTTTCTCAATATGAGAAGGAGTTCAGAGATTCGGTGTTTGCCATGGCCGAGATGGTGAAGGTGTTGTATGAAGACTACCTGGAACGAAAGAGTACGGTTCAAGTGAAAGCTTCAAAGAGAAACAAAGGAAAAGAATAACTGAAGGAAGTGCCTTCTACATATGTGTCAGAAAACACATCTGAGGTATGCAGTGAAGGTTCCTCGTCAAATTTTCCTCATTCTCATCAAGTTGGTTTTGGTGAATTCGAAAAACACACAAAAGGTGTAGGTTTGAGAATA
>ML779354.1:1227523-1238167 GCA_009831015.1 Picea engelmannii
GGAAAGGGCCTTGGATGTAGAGGTCAAGGCATTGTAAATCCTATTGAGGTTGAGGAAAGGCCTCGATACTTAGGATTGGGATATGGCAAAGGGGACCTTGGAGAGTCTTCCAAGATGGGTTCCAAAACTTCGGAAGTAAGTAATGCTTCAAATGGCCAACTTAAGACATTGCAGGAATCCTTCACAAAAGGAAATGGCGCATCACTTCAGGACTATGGTAGTGAATGCAAGTCGTCTCCAAAGAAAGGTGAAGATCGGCATGGAAGGTATAATGGTCATGTTTTTATTAATTCTCCTTTTGATTATAACAAGCATAATCAAGTAAACCGGAACTTGTGGAAACTTTATCCATGTGCTTATTGTCATTCACCTAAGCATTGTGTTGCCAAGTGTTGGAAGAGACAAACTTTGTACAGGAAAACTATGTCGTCCAAGAAGGAAACGCGACATAAAGGCTCAAGTCCACAACGGAAGAAGGAGAAGGTTAAACAAGTCTGGATGCCAAAAACTCATTGCACATTTTGCAACAAGAGTGGACATCAAAAGGCGAGTTGTTGGAAGCTTAATCCGGAGCTTCGTCCAAAGAAGGGCAAGAGGATTTTGCATGTACCCACGAAGGAGGACGAATTACCAGCGAAGCAAGAAGAACACCGTGAAGGAAAGAAAGCAGTCACTTGGTTCTGCCAGAAGTGGATGTCTCAACTTCATTGTATTTTGCTTCCATTAATGTAATCATCTTTCAGAGACAAAGAGCAAGCCGGGTGGCCTATCCCGAGCTTGTTGAAGTGGTCGGTAACCTTTTGGGGACCAAAAGGTCTTATTGTTGGGAGGCGAGTATGGCAAATAGTTGGGAAGTTGGTTATCCATCTCCGACTTCCTCCACGAATTTAGGCTCCAAAAATGTCTAATAACCCCCAAAAATGGACAAAAACCATTAACAATGGGTTAAATTACATTTAATTAACAAAAGGTGGTTGCAAAACCCACTTTTCAAACTATAATGTAGTTAAATTCGGACTTGGCCCTTTTCACCCAGGTGCGCCCCCTCTTGGCAAGGTCGTATGGGCCATGTGGCCACGCGCTAGCCCAAAGGGCTAAGCGCGGGCCACCCCAAGCGCTCTAGCACCGGTCATATGGCATCTATAATGAAACCACGGGCTAAAACAAAACCCACACATGTAACGGTTATAACCAACAAACGCGCATGGTAAATATTCCCGCGCACATAACACGGTTACATTTTTTATACCCCCGCGCTATAACTTTTGGTCACATAACAACGAATATGGCCATGGGTCGGGGCTAAGCCCCGGCCCGACCCCCCCTTTTCGTTTAAACAATACACAAATTTAAATATTGTTAAACCCACTTACATAAAAAGACACACACGGTGGTCCAGTGGTCGAAGACTCGTTGCGAAGACGTTGTGGTGGGGAGGTCCGGGGTTCGAATCCCCCGGGCCCCAAAAACTTTTGATATAGCCCTCATTGACTAAAACCGGGGTGCCACGTGGCAGCCCGTGATTGGGCCACATGGCACCCTTACATCCAAACGATGCATGCCACGTGTCGACCAATGATTCGTCCACGTCAACCAACCAGGATATGCCACGTGTCCATCGTTGATTCGCCCACGTCATCTGCCACATCAGCTCATCGTACGGTCCAGTCATCATGCTACGTCAGCTCCGTACTGCCACGTCGACCTGCTGCGTCAGCCCTGCCGTACGTTTTGTCAGCCTGCCATGTCAGCTGCTGACGTCACCCGTGCCACATGTCACCCTTTCAGTGGTGACACATGTCACCTCGAGATTGGTCCAGCCATACACCAAAAACGCCAAATCTGCCTGACACGTGTCACTGCCTGAGGCTGCCACGTGTCATGTACGGACCTGCCATGTGTCGTCTCCTGGTGCTTCCATGTGTCCTGTACAGACCTACCACGTGTCCTGTATGGACTGACACGTGTCAAGTACGGACTGTACGGACAAGTACAGTCAGCATCCAAAAATTTTGCATGTTTGGCTTGGCGGACAGAATGCGATATCTTCTTCATACGGACTCCGTTTGACAAAGTAAATATACCACCGGAATCAGGAAGACGAGACAGACGCAATGGTGTTGGTTTTGTCAGATTCCGAGCACTTTTATTTTTGAGCATTTTTCATGCCCTGTCAGGCTTATGAATCTGATTTCGAATCAGATAGTTGAATAAAGCCACTATAAAGAACAAGTACCCTCTACCCAAAATTGATGACCTCTTTGATCAGCTAAGAGGGGAAAAGATATTTTCAAAGATAGACTTGAGATTAGGATACCATCAGGTAAGAATCAAGGAAGAAGACAACCATAAGAAATCCTTTAGAACCAAGTATGGGAATTATGAATTTGTAGTGGTGCCATTTGGACTGTCCAATGCACCAACTATCTTTATGTGCTTAATGAATGGCATATTCAGAAATTATTTGGATAAGTTTGTCATAGTATTCCTAGATGACATACTTATATATTCTAATTCATAGGAAGAGCATGAACATCACCTAAGATTGGTATTGCAAGTGTTGAGGGAACATCAGTTGTATGCCAAGATTATTAAGTATTTTTTTTACCAAGAATAGATCCATTACTTGGGACACATTATTTCAAAACAAGGTATAGCAGTAGACCTAGAGAAGATTGAAGCCATTAGAGTATGGAAACACCCATGAATGTTTCAGAAGTCAGATATTTTATGGGATTAGTTTATTACTACATAATATTTATAGTAGGTTTCTCTAAGATTGCTCATCCCATCACTTCTTTGCAAAAGAAGGGAATTAAATTTGAATGGATAACTGATTGTGAAGAGAACTTTAATTTATTGAAAGAATTACTTGCTAGTGCTCTTATTTTAAAGATTGTTGACCCAAATGAAAGTTGTTTGGTATGTACAAATGCATGCAAGGAAGGACTTTGTGGAGTTCTTACTCAAAATGGACATGTCATCGGTTATGAGTCCAAAAATCTTAAAGAACGTGAGAGGAACTATGCCACACATGACTTGGAACTTGCTTCCATTTTTCACGCATTGAACATGTGGAGGCATTATCTCATGGGTAAGAGATTTGAATTAAGAATAGACCATAGTGGTCTGAAATATCTTTTTTAACAACCTACTTTGAATGCTAGGCAAACGAGATGGCTGGAATTTTAAGTGAACACGATTTTGACATCAAGCATATCAAAGGAAAAGAAAATAAAGTTGTAGATGCACTTAGTAGAAAAGTAAATATCATGCATGCTACAACCATTAGTATGCATCAATCAAATTTAAAGAGAAGAATCTTAGATGATGTTGTTATAGATCAGCATTACCTATAGGTAACAGAAAGCTTACAACAAGAAAATGCACAACATACAATTTAAGATTATGAGATGAAGGAAGATGGATTACTTATACATAAAAATAGAATTTATGTTCCTAGTTCCAGAGAACTTATAAATTTGGTATTAAAAGAAATGCATAATGTTCTGTATGTCGGAGATCACAGTTACCAGATAAAAATTGCGGCAGTAAGAAGCCAATTATTTTGGCAAATAATGAAGAAAGATGTTGTTGATTACATTGCCAAATGTATGGAATGTCAAAGTGAAGGCTAAGCATAGGCACCCAACGGGGTTGCTATAGCCATTACCAATTCCAGAGAAGAAACGAGAAGTGGTAACCATTGATTTTATAACTAAATTGCCCAGGACAGAAAATTAACATGATTCAATCATGGTAGTGGTTGATAAATTGACAAAAGTTGTTCATTTTGTTCCTATAAAAATGACTCATACAACAACTAATATTGCATAAACTTACATGAGGGATATTGCTAGGTCACATGGGATACCTAAGGCAATTATTTCAGACAAAGATGCAAAGTTTAATTCAAATTTCTAGAGGGGATTGTTTAAAGGATTTGGTACAAATCTGAACTTTAGCACAACATACCATCCATAGTCAGATGGGCAGATAGAAAGAGTCAACTAAGTAATTGAATACATGTTGAGAATGTATGTGATGGATAAGCCATATAAGTGGGAAGATTACTTGCACTTGGTTGAGTTTACCTATAATAATAGGTATCAAGCTTCATTGAAAATGAGCCCATTTGAATCTTTGTATGGTAGGAAATGAAATACTCCAGTGAGTTGGGACAACCCAACAGATAGAGTGGTACTTGGGCCAGAATTTCTCAAGGATATGGAAGACCAGATGGCTAGAATTAAGCAGAATTTAAAGGCAGCTCAAGATAGACAGAAAATTTATGCAGATAAGAATAGGACAACTAGAGAATTTAAAGTGGGGGAGCATGTGCTTTTAAAAGTGAATCCCAAGAAAATATCTTTGAAGTTGGGTAGTTGTACAAAGCTAGCAACTAGGTTCTATGGTCCATTTGAGATATTGGACAGAATAGGGATAGTTCCATACATGCATGCATTGCCTACTTCCATGAATGTGCATAATGTATTTCATGTCTCTTTGCTAAAGAAATATGTACATTATCCTAACCATGTTATTGATTTCCATTTGATTCAGGTAGAGACAGAGGGAGACTTTCAGGTCTAGCCAATGCGAATATTGGACAAAAAAGTCAAAATGCTCTGGAATCGAGTTATAGCGTTGGTAAAAGTCCAGTGGACCTACTACGGTCCTGAAGATGCTACTTGGGAGCATGAAAATGCCATGTGGGCAGAGTACCCGTAACTTTTTGAATAAATTTTCAATTTTTTTATTTTTGTTTTTTATATGCACTAAGGACGGTGCGAAAATAGGGGGGGGGGAATGTAATACCCTAGTTTTGAGCCCCATATTAAATAATGTATTTTTTTTTTAATTATGAAAGGCCAGAGTGCCCAAACAATTAAAAAGGCTAGTGTGCCTAGGAAATGTAATTTTTTGATCATTATTAATAACAAATACATCATTGGTTGCTAGAAGGACAAGGAAAAGAGTTATAGGGGGTTATGATTCCACAAGAGAGGGGGATTGAGGGGCTAAGTATTTATTTTATATTTTATTTACCCATTTTTGTTTTAATGGATAATATCAGTTACACGAGATTCTTGGGGGAAGGACATGTGGTTCTCTAATTCCAAGAATTATAGAAACCCATCTTTGGTCTGTTTGAGGGTTCACTCATTCACTTGTTCACTCGTTCACTCATTCACTCACTCAGTCACTCATTTTCCATTCTTCATTGTTCACACTATTCATTATGTTCTCTCTCCATTCATTCTTTCACCCACTCTTCATTCTTCATTCATTTTGATCTTGGCTTGTGAAACAGAAACGAATTATGGAGAGGAGCCATGGTTTGGTTGGCAGTAATGATTGTTGGTGTATTCCAACCATGAATTAATGTTTTCATGTCTGAGATGCATTGGCATGCACTAAGTTTTTCCCACAACTATGAATCCTGAGAGTCTCATCATGGAGATTCTTGACCAGATGCACTAGAGCCCTAGAAGGAGGTTGACAACCTGATGTATTGCATGGTAGAGAAGGGGGTCCATTCTCTTGGGTTGCACAGGGTGGGTATAAGAGATCTGGTGTACTTTGGATTGATGTGCGTGTTGAGAAGTCTATGAGAACTTGAGTGTTGACTGGTTTGGGAAGTTGAGAGACACTTTGGAACCATCCTTGTGGATTCATAGCCCTGGCTTGGGGGTGACATTGTTGTTGAGACTTGGAACAACAATGTCTACGTTGGGTGGAACATCCTTGGTTTGTAGCTAGTTGGTGATTCATTTCATTAAAGAAAAGTGCTCTCTGTCATGGTTTCATTTACCTGTATAATTATTTCCATTGTGTATTTATTTATCTATGAAATTTGTATCGATAATATGCATGCTTGATGGTTATTGTTTTGCATGACATATGGTTCATTTATTTTATGTTGTACCAGGAATCTTGATCTCTGCATGCGATTATTTCATGTATTTTTATTAATTAAAACTTATCATAATTTGAAATTAGTTTAGAAGTGAGATTGAAGTAGTGTGACCAGCCTGTGGGTGGCTAGGTACGTTACAATAAGTTGCGACCCGTGAGAGATTGAGCGAACAAGTGGATATTATTAACCCCCCAACCACGTATATCCTTAGGGGCTGCAATAGTCGGCCATTTAGCAAGATGGATGCCTCCCGAGTTGCGTTACTCAACCCACAAATACCGGATGTTGTTTTTATAGATTTTGGTTAGGATCCCTTTTTGGATCACAACAATCGAATATCGGTACATCTAAATACTTTCCATTATCGTTTGAGTGATATCAACCTCCCTCCTCTTGAAAGGAATCTATTAAGCCAAACCAACACTCGTGATTCAATGTTCTTGACCAACCACTACTAGTCCAATATTTTGTAATTGTCCTGCTTCAAGAAGAACCCAAGGTATTTAAAGCCTTCTTCCAGATTATGCATGGGGGTAGGAAGTAGATTCCCAATCTAACATGATTCATCATCTGAGTAATGGTCAAAAATGAGACATGATTTTTCAAAATTAATCTCCATACATGTACCTGAGCAGTAAGGGTATAAAACTCTTTTAAGTTCTAAAATGTCTATGATAGACCTACAGGTGCAACAAAGAATTTCGTCAATAAAGAGGAGATGAGAAATCGTCTCCCTTTCTGAAACCTTGATACCTCTCAACTTCCTTGTTTCCTTGGATTCTTTAATAATTATAGTCAGTGCCTCTAGAATGATGAGGAACATAAATGGAGAGAGGGAAAAACCTTGTCTAAGGCCCGTGGAGACTCTAAAAAATATGGAAGGAATCCCATTGATTAAAATAGTGAAATAAATTGATTCAATGCACCCCATAATCCAATCAACCACCAAAAGAGCCATCCCCATCTTAAGCAAAGCCAACCGAAGGAAGGTCCAGCTTACTCTATTGTAGGCTTTGGATAAGTCTAGCTTTAAGATGGCAGACTTTTCATTCAAATTTTTAACATAATGGAAAACTTCATGTGCCACTACAAAAACATTGTGAATTTGTCGATTTTGCATAAAACTGAATTGCTCTTTTGTTATTAACTCACTAAGGATCAACTTTAATCTTATAACGATTAATTTTGTCAGTATATTGTAAACCACATTGCAACAAGATATTGGTATATAATCCCCAAAGGAAATCCCATATTGCTTTTTGGGGACTAGATAGAGAAACATGGAGATAAAGGATCCCAACATCTTGCCCGATTTTTGAGATTCCATTACGATCCCGAGGAGGTCGCTTTTCACTAGATCTTAGAATCTTGTGAAAAAATCCATCGTGAACCCATCAGGTCCCATAATTTTACTTCGTTGCATGGAGAATTTTACTTCGTTGCACCTCTGATTTTGAAACCTCTTCCTCTATATATTTGTTCATGTCTTCTAAAAAATCTAATGGAAATCTAGAAACCACTTGCATAATTTCTTGGATAGGGAACCATGCAGGGGCTTTGAAGAGTGATTCAAAGTATTTGACCCCCACTTTGGCTTTGGCTTAAAATGAACTTAATATCCTTCCTTCATCATTTTTTATTTCCCATATAGTGTTGATGTTTTTCCTATAATTTTCATAATGATGAAAAAACTTAGTATTGTTATCACCAACCCTTAGCCACAAAGCCCTACTCCTCAATCTCTATGAAATTTCTTTCTTCTCTAGAAAGGAGTGTCACGTAGCCTCCAATCTTTGAGCTTCATCAACTAAGAGATACTAAGGGGTCCCTCATCAATTACCCGATAGAGATCGAATGGTTTCTCTTTTGTTTCCATGAGCTTCTTATGACTACGGGCATTGTATACAGGGATCCAATTTTTAATATCTTTTTTAACCCTAGATGGATTCTCTACAAACATCTACATCAAAGAAAGGGGGTATGAAGAGTTTAAACCCCTCCAAGATATTTTTATCAAAGCATTGAAGTCTTTTTCTTCCATCCACACCTGATTGAATTTGAGTGGTATAGGAGGGGAATCCATCTTGAAATTTAGCTTGAGGATAATATGAGGATGGTCGTAGATTCATAGACACCCCCATGTTCCTCAGAACAGTCGCCAGCCCTGAGACCTTAAATGGTCAAAATCGATGGGAACCTGGGCTTGAGCGTTGCTTTGTGTCTTGGAGGTCCTAACCATTGGAGAGTAGGATGGATGGGTGGTCGGTCTTGTTACCGATGAATGATTGGTGTTCCTTGCTTGCCGATATTTAAGGTGCGTCTTAGGTCTTCTTGTTGTGATGTCATTATGTGTGTCATGTTCATCGTCGGGTGGCGACCCAGAGTCAGATGTTTTTATTACCCTTGGACGCGCGCACACACTAAAAAGAAAAAATTTGCACATGTTATCAGAGTTGTCGTAATAAGGAAGGTTCTTACATATGGTATCAGAGCCAGGTTCGACCCGCGACTTGGGGTTCGCTACGGCTTTCATTGACCTGAGTTGATTCCATTAAACTATTGCGGATCGAGTTGATTGTGTGCGTGCACGGTATTCATGGTTAGGGGACGTCGTGAAGCCAGACGACGGGGTATTAGGGGAAGAGGCGTGACGCCTCCAGTAGCATCCACGCCTGAGGGGTCTAACCCCTAGGGAGGCGAGCAGGTTCTTGGACTGGAACAGATAGCAGCTGGCGATGTTGTCGGGATGACAAGATTTTTTTTTCAGCGCATGTCCGAGGCACTAATCAACCGATTGGACAGAGATGAGGCTAGGGCGTCGGCACCCGCGGAGGTTCCGCCGCGCACGCCGGCCGTTACGGGTATCTTTCACCATGAACTCGAGTAGGTAAAATTTCTCGAGTTCTTGGGTGCCCCGAAAGGCGCAGTCGCCGAGGCATATTTGAAACAGATGGTGATGTGCTTCGCACTTCGCAATTTTACCTCCAACGTGAAGGTCTGCGTGGCGGTCCTCCAACTGAAGGGGAGCGCTCTTCTATGGTGGGGCATAACTCTTTCTCAAGGGATCAGAATCCACCTTCTTTCCCTGAATGGGAATCAAACTAGACAATTCATTAACCTTGGTTGTTATTACCTTCTCGCATCCTCCATTGGAAATATCTGGGGAGGGAAGGGGGGATGCGTCAGGGGGGACACCAGTCCCGAGAGAGACAGGGGAATCCGAGAAAGAAGGGGGAGGATGAAGGACATATTTATCATTGAGAGAAGAGGGTAGACACAAGTTCATAGTTAGAGAATCCACATGCTGAGGAGGATCCAAAGGAACTTGTATCAACCCTTTGCCACCCGTAATATTTGGGCCGAGAGTCACCACTTCTTCGTCATCCAAGAGTGGGACAAATTCTTCTTTACGAAACTATTTATTACTTTTAACCCAAACCTTTGGACTTATTTTGAACAACAACGAGACCCGCTTGCAGTGCGACTAAACATGGCTTATTTCATGACAATCGTAGCACCAGAATGAAATTTTCCAATAATCTATCTTTTGATGCCAAACAAGATCTCCATATACCAAATCCATACTTCCTATCAAGCCTTTGTGTACATCCAGTTCTATATGGATCCAATTCCACCTACAATCGGCCTTGGAATCCCAATTAGGTTCTATCCCTACAAAAACCCCCATCTTGTTACCTATCGCCTCTAACACCTCCTTTGACCAGAAAGCGAGTGGTATGCCTGGAAGGATGGCCTAGACCCTCCTAATTTCCACTGGCTCCCACATTCTTAACTCCAGTCCAAATGGACCCCATTTCTAGTTCTTACGCAAGATAGCTCCATAATCATCCTTTGATTTTAGAATAAAACACATCCATTCTCTGACAAGAATGTGGGCCTCTGGAACATACCCTAGTGACGACTTACAATTTTCTTCCATCCATCTTCTCATTGCAACATCGCGAGTTGCCTTACCATTGAAGTGACCAATAAGGGTTCTTCCTGCAAATTTTGTCACCTTTGTGATTAGGATGTCTTTCCTCACAACCATTTGAAAACTCCCCTTCCTATCCCTTAGAAACTTGGAATTTCTTCGGAGGTGAATGGAGGCTTCGTGGGATACATCGTTCTCTCCAGAATGTAGACCCTTTGACTTTCCTTCTTCTTGCACTCGAGATACAGACTTAGATAGAGAAATGTGATCGAGAGAAACATTCTCCTTCACCTCCTCAGAATAATTACCTATGATGAATGCCACATGCATGTTTTGTGCCGACGGCTCTAGATCTCCCACATCCACGTCAACTTTTGCATGCTCGGCGGAAAGGGTTAGATCAAGCGAGCCACAGGGACAAGATTCCACCAATACTCATCTTGAGTACGAAAGGTCGGATATACGTATTGATTGAGCCCATAATTTAGTTCCTCGAGCTCCCCTTCTTCCATAAGTATGTGGAGAGGGTACGGGGAGGGATATCTAGAGCCAACTTCCCTAGATCCGGAATATATCATAAATTTCTTTGAGCTCCCCTTCTTCCATAAGTACGTGGAGAGGGTATGGGAGGGGCTCTAGAGCCAACTTCCCTAGATCCAGAATATATCAGAAATCACAAAGAGTAAGTTAAGACATAATCTTACCTCAAATATGTTGTGGATTCTAGCGAATGGAAAAAGACTACAATCGAGGGAATCGCCTAAGGCTCGGGCCTTAGGCCCTCATACCT
>ML779354.1:1238250-1266735 GCA_009831015.1 Picea engelmannii
ATATATAAAATAATCCTTTCGTAATACCACACTTCAAATTAAGATCTAATATAAATGACATTAACATATATTTATAAAAACATATAAAATATATTTGTGTAATAAAATATATTTATTTAGAGAAAGGAATAACTAAACAAGAGCATTTCATAAAAGGATTTTTTTCAAGTAATAGTGAATGGAAAATTATAATTTTTTTCGTCTTCAATTTAAGATAACTAGGAATCCGCAATTTCCTTTTTACTTCATAAGTATGTCTTTGTGCATAACAGAATCAATGAACACTCTATAAGAAAAATGTTAAAGAACTTGTGTGCAAACATGTTGACTAAATAGTGATTATATGCTAATACTTGGGAAGAGATTTTAAGATAGTTATAATTAATTTGTGATTCATCGGTGATGTTTAATGACCAAGATGGGTGATGTTTAGTTATAGACCATGTGAATGTTAGCCACTGCTCTTTAATGGTACTCGGATTAGGGTCCACGTCATAACCTATATGGGTCATTAATATATTGGGTCCACGTTAGTAAGTCAGACCTTAACATCTATTTATAAAGAGATCTAAGCTTTATTTGTAGTTGACTTAACTATATCAAATAAGATATTATTTTAAGAGCTTTTCATTGTATTTAAGTAGTTTTTTTTTTTGTTTTTGGGGAAATTGTTAAAATTTGTGGCAATGTTAATCATCTATTACAAAACAGAAAATAGGTATATGTCTTACATTCAAAGATAAAACAAATGGAAAAGTTTGCTCATAATTTTTAAGAGTTCAAAAAGAACTTACTATAACTCACCAAGTATATTGTTTAACAAATTTTTGTAGTAATTATGTAACTCAAAATTACATTACATACTACGATATAGAATACTAAAAAGATATTCAAATCATGACTTATTTTGTACCTCTTCAACTTAGATGTTTTTTTCCCTTCTTTTCCTCGTGCTCCATGAAAGTTTTTTATTTGATCTTTTCATCTGGAGGTGCATTGAATTTCTCAATGGCTAAGGATGCCTAGGAAGACTATGAAATAAAAGAAGAGTGAGGGTGAACCTGGGAGGGCATGACAATGTCTGGAATGCCTAGATTAGACACCATCCTTGGAAGAAGTTGCTTAATAATCAACCTTGTTGGAGATACTTCACACACACCTAAGATTTTTTTTTCCTAAGGTTTTCCCTATGTTTATTAGTCATTATTTAGTCTCCTACATTTTAGGGAGAATATTAATTTTCCTGCATTCTAGGGGAATATTCTCTTTGGTTCACACTTCAGTTGGATTAGTTGAGTGGAGTCTTGATGCCACATAGGGATCATCATTGTCAATGCACATTGTCTTTGGGATTATCACCAGAGTGGCACATTATTGGTGCTTTTAGTCAGTTAACTGAGGACTGAGAGGCTAGTTGACTTAGACTAGGTGGCAGTTAACTCCCGTAATTGTCAGTGTGTGTCTAGATCACTCTAGACCACCACTATGGCACATTGGCTTCTCTTTCAGTGCGCATTAATTTATTTATATAGAGTATATCATGTGTAAATTATCATTCATTCATCTAGTTAATACAATTCTTTGATTATCTCTCTCTCGTTTCTGTCTTTTCTCATTTTTCTTCAAAATGTGTATGCCCTTTGCTAGCTAGATCTTATTTGTGTAGGTTCATTCACATTTACATGGCATCAGAGCCGACGGATTTCTAGTAAAAAGATACACCCGACTCTTTTTGTAAGTACCGAAGATTGAAGACAACGGGAAAATGGAATTTCCAAAAGAATTGATTCTTACACCGTACAATTTCTTTGCATGGAAGCACAATATGGAATTGCATCTTCGAAGTAGAGGATTATACAGGTTACCATGGGCACAAATATTGAACCCACGTCAGCCATAGAAAAATCCAAGTATCTTAATCGAATGCATGAAGCGTATGGAAATATTTACAGTCTTATTTCTCCTAAGCTCCTCTTTCACATATCCTCCTGTAAAACCCCCAATGAAGTCTGGACCACAATGGAAGGAATTTTTGGAAAACAGGACGAGATGAGGGGACATATACTCGAGGTGGAATTGCTCACTTTGGATCCAAAAACCTTTGACAATCTCCAAGTATTTTTTACCAAATATAAGGATTTATTGTCGCAACTCAAGGCTTGTGGGGTTGATAAATATAAGGAGGAGAAACAAATGGTTCTTACCATTCTTTCAAAACTTGGTCTGGAATACTCATTGTTTGTATCCACATTTCATTCAATTAGGCTCTCTTCTGGAGCCACTTGGACCATGCCCTCTCTTAAGGTCTTTATCGAGTCTCTGACGCAAGAGCAGACCAAGCTCATCAACATGGGAAAAATCAAAGGCTCAAAGCCGCATGCACTTGTTGTGCAACATGGTAGCAATAACCAAAATTAGAAATCTAAAAACAAAGAAAAAGGGAAGGCACATGCAAATCCAAAGAAGGAAGGGTACTCAAAACCCTTCAACAATTCCTCTAGATCCAAAGGTGGAAAGGGAAGAAAAGGGGAGAAATGCACTTACTGCCAATGAGGATTCCATCTAGAATTTGCATGCATACAGAAGAAGATAGGTCAAATGGCACAAATACTTCAATAAAACAACCTTGAAGATCGCATCCCCAAGGGTGACAAGAAGGAGAAGCCAGAAGATCAAAACCCCAAGAAAGGTAATTCTAGCCATGCTTTGATTTCCATTAACTTCTCTCTCGATGCTTAGATTATAGACTCAGGTGCATCACACCACATGGAATCCACAAAGGAAGTCTACACTTCATTGGACACATGCAAAGGTCCTCCTATTCTGATGGGGGACAACTCTCTAGTGGAATTCACCAGCAAAGGAAGAGTTTAACTCACAAATGGGAGCTTCGAGAATGTGCTACACATTCCCAAACTCTCCATCAATATTCTCTTTGTGTATCAGATGACAAACTATGGCATTGAAAAGAGAGTAATATCCACACCTGATGCAGTGGATATCTATGACATGCAAACCAATTCCAAAGTTGTTATTGGTGAGGTAAATCACCAAACCAAACTCTACACATTTTTTGAATTTATTGAACCAGATTCTACATTACTACTTACACATGTTGATGAAAGAAGTATGATATGGCATGAAAGGTTCGGGCATTTAAATTTCAGATACATGCAACAACTTAGTAAGAAGGGAATGGTTGAAGGTCTACACGACATCCACTTCTCCAAAGGAATTTGTGAGGGATGTGTCCTTGGAAAACACCCTCAAGAAAAATTCGACAAAGGAGAGACTCAAAAGGCCTCATCTCCTTTGGATATGATCCGTAGTGATATCATGGGCCCTTTTCTGCATCCATCAATAATTAAAGCAAGGCACGCGCTCTTTTTTGTTGATTATTTCTCACGCTACACTTGGTCTTTCTTTCTCAGGAAAAAATCTGAGGTCTTTCAGCATCTCAAATATTTCAAAGCCCTTGTTGAGACATAGTCAGAAAGGAAGATCAAAGTCCTATGAACAGATAATGGGGGGGAGTATGTCAACCATGAGGTACAAAATATTTGTCTTGAGGTTGAGATTCAGTTGCAGCACACGGTTCCCTATACTCCGCAGCAAAACATAGTTGTTGAGCGGAAGAATATATCCCTGAAAGAGATGGCATCTAATCATCTTGCATGTTGCATGAAAATTCACTTCCACGGATATTATGGGCTTAAGCACTTAATTGTGAAAACTACAACCAAAACATATGTCCCCATAGATATGTCAAGGATAAGACCCCCTTCGAGGATTGGATTGGCCTCAAACCGAAAATGACCCACTTCTGTATATTCGGTTCATGTGCATGGGCCAGGATTCCCTCTGAGAGGAGGAAGGAACTTAATCCATAGAGTACAGAGTGTATCTTTGTTGGATACCCAGATGGTGTGAAGGGATATAGACTCATTGATCCCTCCATGGATCGGCTCATCAATGAGCGTAGTGTCCAATTCAAGGAAAGTATCTCACATGCACCTCAGGAGCTGCATGAAGACACTTTTTCTCTTCCACCTGTCAGAGGTGATGAGCATGCATATGTCAAATTGTTCAGATGAGATTTTTTATTCAGAGGATTTAGTTGATTCAGATACCAAGTTAGTACAGTCAGATGAAGATGCAGATCCAAAGTCGAGGTCCAAGTGGGCCAATACTACTCTTCAGGCTGCAGGAGATCTTGTTAGGGATCCAGCTGATACCAAAAGGAATCGATCTAATTTTGAGGAGCCTCCTCTTGCACTCACTGCCATTGAACCGATGCCACCTAGGAATATTTTATCGGTACAATCTTCAGATCCAAATTCCTATGGCGAGGCTGTTGGGAATCCCTTTTTGGAATCTGTCGTGCAAGAGGAGTAAACCTCCCTCCTCAAGAACCGAACTTGGGATCTGGTTCCCCTTCCTTCAGGAAGGAAACATTTTAGGTGCATATGGGTCTACAAGACCAAGAGTGCAACAAATGGACAGTTTAGTAGATACAAATCTAGGCTAGTCGCCAAAGGCTTTCAGCAGGTGCACGAAATTGAATTTGACGAGACCTTCACTCCAGTAGCGAAGATGGATTCCATACTCTTGGAACTTTCCATTGCGGCAACCAAGGGATGATAAGTCCATCAGAAGGACATGAAGAATGTAGTTCTTCACAGAGATCTCTCTGAGGAGATCTACATGGAATAGCCCCAGGGCTTCATATAGGATTCATATTTGTTATGTCGGATGAAGAAATCCCTTTATGGCCTCAAGTAGGCCTCGAGGGAATGGTATGCCAATATGGACTCCTACCTGTTATCACAGAACTTTGTATGTTGTAATTCAGACCCAAATTTTTACATGCTCAGGACGGCTAATTCACTTCTACTCCTAGTTTTGTATGTTGATAATTTGTTGATCATCAGTTGCTCGACTTCAAATATTGTTGTAGTCAAGAGGATTCTACATGATAGGTTCTTGATGAAAGACATGGGTCCGCTACATTTCTTCCTTGGTCTCAAGATCAGTCAGGATGCATCAGGAATCAAACTATCTCAGGCCAAGTATGCATGAGATCTCCTCACGAGATTCCACGTGACAGACTGCAAGTCTTCCCGGACTCTTTTCCTATCAGGAGTCAAACTTGAGGATGGCGGGGACACTCCACTTGTGGATAAAACACTATAAAGATAGTTAGTGGGGAGCTTGTTGTATATCACACACTCCAGACCAGACCTCTCCTATGAAGTCAGAGAAATCTCTTGGTTCATGCAAGATCCACATGAGCTACATTGAAAGGTTGAAAAGTGTATCCTTCGATACGTACAAGGCACCATCACCTTTGGGATTCACTATGTAGCAGACTCTGCATTGGACCTCATCAGGTTCACTAATTTTGACTGGGATGGAAACATCATTGATCACCAATCCACATCTAGGTACTCACTTAGTATGGGTTTTGGGCCCATCTGTTGGTCAAGTAAGAAGCATGATGTTATCGCTCTATCTTTAGCCGAGGCAAAGTACAAAGGGGTAGTTAACATAACCATTCAGGCTATGTGGCTACAACATTTTCTCACTGAGTTGGGAATTCAGTTTCATTGGTCGATCGTCATCTGGTGTGACAACAAGAGCACTCTAAATTTCTCCATAGATCCAATTCAGAGGCAATGGATGAAGCATATCAATATCCACATGCACTACATCCAGGACTTAGTACATGAGGGGATCATCGACCTATAGTTATGTCCTTCAACAGAACATTCTGCAAACATCTTCACCAAGACCTTCACTGAGAAGAAGTTCCATTCTCTGCGCAGTCGTCTTGGAGTGAAGGACACAGTTTCCTAGCGACTGTCATTTCATTTTTGATACATTGTACATTGAGGGGTGATTTTTCCCATGAGGTTTCCCCTCTTTCCTCATTTATTTCAGTGTGCCTTTTTTTTTTGGGTACCTAACATGGCCTCATTATCGGGACCCATTCTTCTATTTATTTTTCTTAATTTTTTCCCTATGTTTATTAGTCATTATCCAATCTCTTGCATTTTAGGGAGAATATTCATTGTCCTACAATCTAGGGGAATATTCTCTTCATTTCACACTTCAGTTGGACCAGTTGAGTGGAGTCTTGATGCCACATTGGTTCCAACACCATGCAACATTGGGATAATCACTTCTAATGCACATTGTCCTTGGTATTATCACTAGAGTGGCACATTATTGATTCTTTCAGTCAGTTAACTGAGGACTAAGAGGCTAGTTGACTTAGACTAGGTGGCAGTAAACTCATGTAACTATCGGTGTGTGTCCAGATCACTCTAGACCACCACTATGGCGCATTGGATTCTCTTCCAATGCACATTAGTTGAGTTAAAAGAGTATATCGTGTGTAAATTATCATTCATTCATCCAATTAATACAATTCTTTGATTCTCTCTCTCTCATTTCTGTCTTTTCTATTTTTTCTGCAAATTGTGTATGTCATTTGCTAGCTAGATCTTATCTGTGCAGGTTCGTTCACATTTACAAACCTAAAGAGTAATTTCCATGTTGAAGAAAGACAACCAAAATTAATGGAGTAACATAAATTCAACATTCGCGTACACCAGCTCAAAATACTTTCATCAAGAAGACCAATATTTATACACATCCAAGAGTTAATGCTCAAATCAATCATTACCTATAATCTCTCAACAACCTCTCCAAAAATCTCTCAATCGTAACTTCTCTATCTCAAATTAAACCTTCAAGACATAAAAAAAACTAACAATAATTAATCTAGAATATGAAAAATGAATCAATAGGAATTATTCCAAGATCATCTCTGAATTTGAAAAACTTTTCCTTTCGTAGTGCTTTGGTGAATATATTTGCAACATGTTTATATGTTCTACAATACATGATCTCGATCACGCCTTGCTTAGCCAAATCTTGAACAAAAAGACATTGAATATCAATATGCTTGGTCTTCTTGTGGAAAATTGGATTCTTGGTCATTTGAATGGCACTTTGATTGTCACATATCAACTAAGTGGGTTGCTCCTACTGCTCATGTAGATCTTCCAAAATTATTCTTAACCACAATAATTCACAAGTTGTTGTCGTTGCTACTTTATACTCTACTTCTAATGTGGAGAGAGAAATTGTAGGTTTCTTTTTAATACTCCAAGAAACTATTGTTGAACCCATGTTGAATGAATACCCTGAAGTCGATGTCTTGTCATCCATGCAAACTACCCAATCTGAATATGTATACTAAACCATAGCCAATTGTACCACACGGATATCTCAAAATCCTCTTAAAATCTTTCCAATGCAATTCCTTGGTTTCTGACGTGAATCTTGGTACCATACTAACTGCAAAAGATATATCTGGTTGAATTGTAGTTAAAGGTGAAATCATGAATCTCGGTAACACTTTTGTGATAATCGGGTGGGGAAAATTGGTAATAGTGATTGTTCGGTTGAACTATTTATTTGTTTTGGTTGAACTATTAAACTTCTTCGGTCGAACTGTTCAACTTCTTCATCCGAAAGATAAATCTAACAGTGTCATCAAAGCTGAATAAAATTCCGAACGAAAGCATTTCTTCGACCCCAAAATTAAATCTAACGATGTCATCGAAATTCATGCCACCAACTACGCGGGACATTTTTTTTTTTCGGTCGAATATTTTTTTGGTCAAACAAATATTTCGGTCGAAAGGGGGTTTTATATATATAAAGGTTGCATTTCATTCATCTGTCATTTTCATGTTTTCTTTCCTGTTCTGCTATCCCACCACTCCTTTCCGCCATTGTTATCCTGGCATTGCTTCCCGCCACACATTTTTGTTCATTCCATGGACAACATTGTTGGACATCTTAGGGTATGCAAGCGACGAATGACATTGGGAGATGAGACTGCATCCACGCATGTTTTAGGTAAGTATCCACTCTTATTGATTTTTTTTTATAATAGTTATGTTTAATAATTGTTATGTTTGCTTGTGTGTTAAGATATTTGTATATAAAAAAATTATCACCATTGATAGTAAACGAATCATAGCAAAAATGAAGAATGAGTTTACTCTAGTGTATAGCAGTTGACTGTATTTGTAGTTAGAGTTTACTGTATTGTTGGTTTGGGAGGGTTTGTTAAGCACCAGTTTAGAATGTATAGATTATATTTTTCTTATATGTATGCATGCCAAGTTGGTGCTCAACTTGGGTTTGTATCAAGATCTTTGAACTACCTCTACAACTTTTATGAATACTTATTCATTAACGGTGTGGCTTGGTTGGACTGCACCTAATTTTAAATTTTAAAAAATTAAAATCCATGCTTCATTTTATATTAACTAATAAAGCATCTCTAACTACCCTACCCTGACTTGTATGACATGTTAGGCAATAGAGAGTTGTCTATAAAATTCATATTACATGAAATCATTTTTTCGTTTGTTTTGTCCTCCATTCTAATACACAAAACCGTACTTAATATGAAATAAATTTTCATTCCAATCAATTTAAGGAGAATCAATGCACCCAAAAACACATTTTTCACTAAATTACCAATTTGTGTTCCCTGATCATGTCCCCCTTTAGTTCCTATGACCACTACACTAACTTATCAACCATTGAGGTTTTATAAGTTGACCCTCACATAAAAAAATTCAATGTCAATTTCTTGACCTTAATAATCATTGTTCTAAAAAAATTCTTTAAAGTGCATAAATGTAAGGAACATCCATTATTTATCTGGATATGTCTCAATTCAACAACCTAACAAAATTTTAGAGGAATACACTACAGATTTGATCTAGAGAAGGCTATAACTCCTCATCGTGAAGAAACTAAATCCATGTTTCATTTTATATTAACTAATAAAGCATCTCTAACTACCCTACCCTGACTTGTATGACCTGTTAGACAATATAGCATTGCCTATAAAAACCATATTGCATGAAATCATTTTTTCCTCTGTTTTGTCCTCCATTCTAATACACAGAACCATATTTAATATGAAATAAATTTTCATTTCAATTAATTTAAGGAGAATCAATGCACCCAAAAACACATTTGTTACTAAATTACCAATTTGTGTTCCCTGATCATGTCCCCCTTTGGTTCTTATGACCACTACACTAATTTATCAACCATTGAGGTTCTATAAGTTGACCCTCACATAAAAATTCAATGTCAATTTCTTGACCTTTATAATCATTGTGCTAAAAAAATTCTCTGAAGTGCACAAATGTAAGGAACGTGCATTATTTATCTAGATATGGCACAATCTAACAAAATTTTAGAGGAAGAGACTATAGAGTTGATCAAGAAGAGGCTATAACTCCTCATCATGAAGAAACTACCTAATATCCTCCTTGCGATGAACCTCAAATTTCTCACACTAATTTATTAATAGTTTCATCTCCCTAGAGCCATAAGTTGGTTGGGTATATCAATCACACAAAATATATTGTCCTAATTGACAATAGAAACACCCATAACTTGATTCATTATTGAGTCACAAAAAAAATATCTTGCTATGTCCATGTAGTGCACAATTTAAAACCAATTATATCCAATGGTGGTATGATGAAATGTGATGTAAGTGTGAGAATGTGAAACTTAAAATGGGGGAGTGTTTTCTCAAATTAAACATTTTTTCCATTGAAATGGACAATGTTATGTAGTTCTTATAATAGAATGGTTGTGAACATTGGTTCCAGTAACCATGGAGTTCACTGAGTTATACATGACCATCAATAAGGAGGCTTGCAAACACAACTTAAAATGTCTCTAGTCTGAATTGTAGGAAATTACCATCTCTCACTGTATGGAAAAAATATTGAATAAAGGCCACTTATGAATTATTTCCCAACTCAATACCATCCAAATTAATGATAGCTCCCCAAAATAAATTCACCTTGATTTGATAATGCCTAAACTTTTTAAAATTATAGATCATACCTAAATAACCTCTTTCTATGGAATTTTAATTCTTCTCACTCACATGGATAGTTTTCTAATGGCATAGTGGATGTGATAGTCCATCCCTTTTTCTCATGGTTGTGACAGGATGACCTTCATGGTTGTTCCTAATGTATCCATGGTTGTTCTTGTTCCACCCTTGATGACAAATATTAGTTGAGATATAACCTTTCATTTGACAAGTGGTTCATCTCTTCATTTGTGTTTTCCAATCCAAAAGAATCTAAAAACCTTTCTCGTTGTATTCTCTAGAACCCCGTTTTGGAATATAGGCTAATGTATGTCAGTAAAACCAAGAGTTGAGTTGAGTTGGTTACATTCCATAGCCTACAAATAGAAAATCTACTTTATGGATACTTTAATAATTTACTCATCGTTCTCTTCATCAGCACTGTCATTCAAACGTTCAATCGAGCAATTAAGTTTTCCTTTATATTTCCATAGGTTAGTTTCATTGTCAAGTAATGCTTCTGCACTTTAGGGACGTGTTTCTTAGTATGTATGGTTGGCGGGGCTACTCGAATGGAAGCATGCACTTTGTTATAGAACTCTTCAATTTCTTCCAGGTTCTATACCTTTTTTAATATACTAAGAAAAATAGGATTGACACTTTGGAATTTCAATATGAATAGCCACCAGACGAAGAATGGCATAATTGTTTTTTGGCATATACACTGAAAATCCACAAATACTTCCACCACCAAGCAACCCCCTTTTGGAAAGTTCTGCAATTCACCAAAAAGGATGAGAAAAACAAATAGTTGATCTAATAACTTAATAATTTACTCATCATTCTCTTCATCAACATTGACATTCAAAGTGTTCAACTGAACAATTAATTTTTCCTTTATCTCTACATAGGTTAGTTTCATTGTCAAGTAATGCTTATGCACTTTAGGGAGATGTTTCTTAGTGTGTTTGATTGACAGGTTGTTTGAATAGAAACATGCACGTTCTTATCATGGGAATATAGGAGAGATTAACTACCTTTATCATGAGCATGGATATGCATGCACTTAAGCTTTGTACTTTAACTTTAAACACATTAATTTTATATTTACTTTGACTCGGTATCCTATCATATGAATTTCCATGGCAACATGCACTTTGTGATAGAACTCTTCAATGTGTTTAAGGTTCTATACCTTTCTTAATATACTAAGAAAAATAGGATTGACACTTTGGAATTTCAATATGAATAGCCACCAGACAAAGAATTTGGCATAATTTTCTTTTGGCATATACAGTAAATGTCTACAAATCCTTCCACCACCAAGCATCCCCTTTTTGGAAAGTTCTGCAATTCACCAAAAAGGATGAGAAAAACGAATAGTTGATCTAATAACTTAATAATTTACTTATCATTCTCTTCATCAACACCGACATTCAAAGCATTCAATTGAACAATTAATTTTTCCTATATCGCTTCATAGGTTAGTTTCATTATCAAGTAATGCTTATGCACTTTAGGGAGACGTTTCTTAGTGTGTTTTATTGAAGGGGTTGCTTGAATGGAAACATGCATTTTCTTATCGTGGACATATAAGAGAGATATTAACTACCTTTATCATGGGCATGGATATGCATGCACATAAACATTGTACTTTAACTTTAAACACATTACTTTTATATTTTGTTTGACTCATTATCCTATGATATGACTTTCCATGGCAACATGCACTTTGTTGTATAACTCTTCGATTTGTTTCAGGTTCTATACCTTTCTTAATATACTAAGAAAACTGGGATTGACACTTTGTAATTTCAATATGAATAGCCACCAGACGAAGAATGGCATGATTTTTATTTTGGCATATACATTGAAAGTCCACAAAGCCTTCTACCACCAAGCATCCCCTTCTTGGAAAGTTTTGTAATTCACCAAAAAGGATGAGAAAAATGAATTGTTGATATAATAACTTAATAATTTACTCATCATTCTCTTCATCAACACAAACATTCAAAGCATTCAACTAAGCAATTAATTTTTCCTTTCTCTTCATAGGTTAGATTCATTGTCAAGTAATGCTTCTGCAGTTTAGGGAGATGTTTCTTATTGTGTTTGATTGATAGAGTTGCTTGAATGGAAACATGCAATTTCTTATTATGGGCATATAGGAGAGGTTAACTACCTTTATCATGGGAATGGATATGCATGCACATAAACATTGTACTTTAATGGAATTTCTTCTTAGGATGTCGAAGAAATACAAGTTTTTATATGATGTAAAAAATATAGTCAATTTATGTATTAAAATATTGTCAATTGTCAATTTGCAGCTTGGTACACATATATAATATATATGGGTCGAGAGGAGTCTCCAATTATGCGTCGCAAATGCTCTAGTATATCTAATGAAAGAAGTAGTGGGACCCCTAGTTCGACGGGTAACCCTAGTCAGGTGGGGGAAACTAGTCACACAAGGCAGTCTAGTGAAGGAAGGAGATCTAGTCAATCTAGACGACAATCAAATTCATTTAGATCTAGTCAGGTTGGAGATCAAGGTACATGTATGTTTCTATGCACGTGTTAAATTGTGCATGCATACATATTGAAATTGATATAACTAATTGAAATTTTGAACATTTTATTTTCATATGCATCATTTAGTAGATCATGAAAAAGAGCATTGCAGGAGAGTGCACATCCATCTACAGGGGGTGATCAATTTGATTCATTGTGTCATGGATCATCACGATATTTTGCTAATCATGATTTTGGGGAAAGATTTTATGGGGAACAGTCTCCTATCTCAGCCAATGTACAACAACCCCAATCACAACAACAACATATGGGCGGTAAATTTCTTTTATTTATTTATGTTTTAATATAAATCAATTGTGCATATGGACATGTGTATATATGTCGTTGTGGATTGTCCTAAATATCTACACATATTTCTAATTGGGATTATGTTGGGGACAATAATGAAGAAGAGGGTGAGGGTGAAGGTTAATAAGGGCCCGAGTATTTTCAAGAAAATGAAGATTACACCTCGATCACCACCTATCCATTGGACATTAGCGTGGAGGTTCCTTGGGAAGGCGAGGTTCAAAAAATGACTATTCAACGTTGCACAACCCACCATGAAAAGTTGAAGGATGATCTTGAGAAATTGGATCCCCCTACAGAGAGCAAACAAAGCTTGGATATCCTTTTGCATTATTTAGAGAACTCCATTGATGTATATAAGAACCTTGGGCCAACAACCGATCGTTTTGTTGATTTTTTTAGGAGACGCAGGAAACAAGTGATGAGCCTTGATAAATGGCCCGAAATAGAGAAAAAGGGTGTCAAAAAATAAAGAAAAATCAATGTTCAATTTTAAAGAAGGACCAAAGCGATGAATGTTGAAGGTGCAATATTTCAAGCACCCTCACATTGCACACCATCTTTATGATCGATTCTTGGTAGTGTATGGTAGACTTCCATGGAATGATGAGGTGCCATATTATTTTTCTTGTTTCCTTTATGAGGAGGTTTTTGAGAATATGTAGCCCGATTATACCAACCTACCATTCAGATATTATGGTATTGGTAAAGGTAAAACGTATAATCGAAGAGGTGCATTTCGAGATCTGATTTTTCCTAGACCTCCACCACCATTGGTATCTCGTCCACCAAGGGTGGTTTCTCTACCTTCAGAGATTGAGGCCAGTTCACAAGTTGTTCAACACATGAGGGAGGCAATAGCTAATAATTTAAATTTCATTTTTTATGGTATTGATGTTGGTTTAAACCGACAAAGAGAATGAACCAATCCTCGTGATAGCTTTGTATTTAAGATAGATGATGAGATAGATGGCATGAGCCTCAAAGAGTTACGAGTTTATGCAAAGGTGTGTCGCAATGGTTGGCGAGACTTAATTGGGCATGAGGAAAGGGGCATTGGATCGATATGTTTTTATAATTGGTAAATGTTTCATGCATTTAATGATAATTCTTTTATTAGATCCACATCATCACAATTTTTTTACTAACATGAAATGTTTATGTTCATTAATTGCAATTCATTGGAATGTTAAATGAAACATCATTTACAGTGGGAGATATTGCAAAGAATCATACCTTACAGGTATTGCATGTTTCAAAGTTTAAAACTATGCTTTCAGGTGTTAATAATTTAATTTGTATATATATATATATATATAGGGATACCAGAAGGGGACCTTTGGTATGATGCAACCTTCTTCAATCTTGGAAGATGTTATGGTTGGTGATTCACAGGTATCAATCATGGTTGAAAGTTTATAACTATGATTAAATTAATTTCTAATCATAATTTAATTGTAATTATTAGTTTTTTTTCAATCATCTAATTTGTATTCATTTAATTATATAAAATTGGTCTATATATGTACTTATATATATATATATATATACATGTATTATAGGGGTACCAGGAGGAGACCTTTGGTATGACGCATCCTTCTTCCATCTTGGAAGATGTTCCGATTGGCGATTCAAGGTATCCATCATGGTTGAAAGTTTCTAACTATGATTACATGCATCATAATTTAATTGTAATTATTAGTTTTTTTCAATCATCTAATTTGTATTCATTTAATTATATAAAATTGGTCTATATATGTACTTATATATATAAATATGTATTATAGGGGTACCAGGAGGGGACCTTTGATATGACCCAACCTTCTTCCATCTTGGAAGATATTCCAACTAGCTATTCACATGTATTAATCATGGTTGAAAGTTTCTAACTATGATTACATGCATCATAATTTAGTTGTTTAATTATTATTTTTTTTCAAGATATGTACTTACAATTATGTCTCTAATATTCATTTCAAATGTGTTATAGGACAATTTGGAGCAGAGAGTGGTGGAGGAGAACGTGATCGGAGGAGAGAGTGGTGGAGGAGAACGTGATCGAAGGAGAGAGTGGTGGAGAACACACGACCATATATGATAATTCATAGATCTTGTTTCTTGCATTTGTAAGTTCTAGTTTGTTTTTATGAGAACTTTATCAAATGATTACTTAAATAATCATTTTTGTACTTAAAGGGTATACAATTTTTGGAATTTTATTCATTTTTGTACTTAATGTGTCAGAAAATAGTCTACAACGTTTTCAAATACTCTATCTTTCAAAACTTTATATTATTTTAATGGAAATTTGTTTATTAGTACATTAGTTTGTTTGCTATGGGTAATTGTTTGGGTAAATTGTTTGTAAAATTACTAGTATTTTTTTAGTTTGTTTGTGTGTTGGTAATTATTGTGGGTTCACTTTCCAAGTTGTAAACATTTAGCAACTATATTGTAAAACCATATAGAACTATTGTCAAACAAGTTTCTCAAAGAAGTTTTCTCTTTGACATGCATGGGTAGAAATGAATTCGGGTTGGAACTACTCTTCCTTCCTTGCTACCTATGTGAATATTGAAATCACATAGAAGGATGGATTTATGGGCCAAAAACAATTCCACCTTTTGGGATTGTATGATAATTTGTATGCAAAGTCTTGCACAAATTAGGGAGTTTTTATATGAAGAGAGAGATATAGCAAGTTGTGTATGATAATGCATCATTCCTTATTTTCAAATGAAAGAGTATTTCCTCTCTTATTATCTACCATGAAGCTCAAAACCCCATAATCCACGGGAGTTTATCTCTTTGTAGATCTACCTTACATGAAATGTAGGAATCAAAGGACTAGCCAAAAAAGGACATCACCCATTTACAAACAAACTTCGTGAGTGGAAAAAACCAAAAAAGATGAATGATTATTTCAACTTGGTCACATAAAGGATATGAGACCCCCCTTGTGTGCAAGTCTCCTACCAATAGAAACGAAACCCATAAGAAAACAAAAGGCATGTTGGGGTTCCATCAAAGGTTTCCACTTGTTATAGAACCCGTAGCACCCCGGGTTTTGAGCCACCATATTAAATAATGTATTGTTACATTGCTAAGAGGACAGAGTGCCCAAACAATTATTAAAATGCCAGTGTGCCCAAGAAATGTAATGTTTTGATCATCATTAATAATAATTACATCGTTGATTGCTAGACGGGCAAGGACTAGAGTTATAAGGGGCTATGATTCCACAAGAGAGGGGGATTGAGGGGCTAAGCATTTTATTTTATATTTTATTCTCCATTTTTATTAATGGAGAATAACAGTTACATTAGCTTCTTAGGGGGGGGCCAAGAGGTTCTTGATCCCCACGAATTACTTAAACTTGTCCCTGGTCGGTTGGGGGTCTTTATTCTCTCTCATTTTTGCTTCACGTTCTTGTTCTATTGTTGGTTGCTTCACTCTTTCCTCACACATTCATTCACCTGATTGTTCATTATTTTTCACCTCTCGTGGAGACTTCACTCCATTAATTTATGTCACCCACTCATATTTTCTTGTCTGTGTCTTGGCTTGGGAAAGGAAGACGAATTGTTGAAGAGCATCCATGGAATTTTTTGTTATAGAGATCGTTGGTGTAGTCCAACCATGATTTGAGGCCTTCATGTCTGAGATGCTTGTCATGTGTCCAACTTTGCTCACAACTGCAAGTCCTGAGAGTCCAAACATGGATATTTTGGACCAGTTGCACTGTAGCCTTGGAAGGAGAAGGATTGCCTGAGGGATTGTGTGGCAGAGAAGGGTGGGGTTCCATTCTCTTGGGTTGTGCAGGCTGGGTAGAAGAGAGTTGGGTACTTGGATTGATGTGCGTCCTTGGAAGCCTATGAGAGTGGTTTGGGAAGCCAAGTAACACTCTAGAGCCGTACTTGTGGATTCATAGCCCTGGCTCGGGGGTGACATTTTTGTTGAGACTTGGAACAATAGTGTCTACAATTGGGTGGAATGTCCTTGGTCTAAAACCAGACGGTGGTTGTCTTCTATAAAAGATAAGTGCTCTTTGTTGTGGTATTATTTACCTGTGTATGAATTATTTGCGTTGTGTATTTTATTTATCGTTGAATTCGATATGTTTATATTATGCATGCTTGTTGGTTATTGTTGTGCATGTCATTTAGTTCCTTTATTTTATGCATACTTATTAATATGAAATGTATATGTAAGAGAAAGTAGTCCGAGAGCGGGGTTGAAGTAGTGTAACCGGACCTGTGGGTGGTTAGGTTCGTTACAGTTTGGTATCAGAGCACAGTTCCAATACTAATCTTGGATGGGCCATGCAAACCAAGATTGAAGCAAATGTTTCACAGATAAATTGAGCTGCAGAGTGACAAAAGGAGCTGAGAGTGCATCTTAACATTTTTTGAAATCTCGGGAGCTGTAGCGATTCGGGAAACCACAATGGTCATAGGATCTATTTGGGAATATTTGAATCCTTCACAACCATTAGATCTGAGAAAAGAGCATGGAGGTTAAACCCTCAATTCCT
Organism: Picea engelmannii; assembly: GCA_009831015.1. NCBI lineage: Eukaryota > Viridiplantae > Streptophyta > Pinopsida > Pinales > Pinaceae > Picea > Picea engelmannii. The sequence continues at coordinate 1,255,599 of ML779354.1, forward strand.
TTGGACTTCACTACTTCAGCAGTTTCAAGTTCCTTGTCATAAAAGAATCTCTAAGCCATGAAGCTCTGAAGTCCTAGAGTGAATCTACGATGTATATCACTGGGAGGAGTACTAGACCATTGGATTTTTCAAAGGACAGTTCTGGGTCATTGGATCAAGCATAGTTTAGGAGGCGAAGCAAAGTGGAGAAGATCAGACTCTAGTCATTTGATCTGCATGCGAGCAAATGCAATTCGTTTAGATATTCAACACTCTGGGAGAAGCGAGCCCTTAAGCTTCTAGGAAGAAAGTCTCTCGAAGTCCTGAACTCCAGAGTAAATCTATATCATTTGTACTTGGGGACACATGTCTACAGAGCCTATTCGAGAATTCGGTGTTCAGGGGATTTGAGGTGTAGTGTGGAGAAGTCTCCCAAAGTCCCGAAGTCGTGACGCACTAGAGTGAAATGGCATGTTGATGTCACCTAGGGTGACGTGGACACACTTGATGCTTTCCACATGTCACCATGTTTCATGTTTTTCAAATACCATTCATGCCAGTTAGTATATGATGTGTGTCACCCATCATATAGGGCCACATGTTCGTTCCTTATGTTCTTCCACATATCACCCCTTGGTTCTTAGTTGCTGACGAAGACTCTGAGAGTTTCCCAATTCTTCGTTGGAAGGAGTGAAGTGGAATGAAGGTGAAACCTCCTGAAGCTCCGAAGAGCGGAGTAAATACTCACCGTTGATCCGGAGAGGACAAGTGGCAATAGATTCTATAGTCGAGAGACTTAGCACTCTAGATGATTCAAAGTATAAGCAGTTGGGGTTGAAGACTCCCGAAGGTCGTAGTCCATCTCAGCCATTGATTATAGAGGATATGTGGAAACATATCTTATATTCCAAAGACTTCGCACTCTGGAAGGATTGAGAGTGTGGACAGTCTGGAACTCCTGAATCCTGGAGTCTCAGAGCTCCTGTTATCCATAGATCTAAACAGTGAATGAGGACCGTCGATCAGTGTGTCCTCCAAGTATTCATAAATTCGACTTTGGGAGAATAGAGGTGTGAAAGTGCAAAGTTTGTTGAAGCCCGAAATTCCAAAGTCACAGAATATGGAAGTGACGTGGCATGTTGATGTCACCTACAGTGATGTGGACCACCATACGCATGCCACATGTCCATCTATTTCGTGCATTTGACAGGTCATTTGTGCCAATGGAAGTCTGATATGAGTCAATATTTGATTGGGCCACGTGTCGTCTTCGTATTGCTGACACGTAGCACCCCGAGTGCACCATACTAAGTAATGCAATCGATGTCAATAAAACTATTTAAATCAACCCACAAACCTACAACAATTGTTAGATCTACATATCTACGATGGAGGTTTTGTTTAATATTACACGTAATATTAAAGTTCCAAACAATAATCGGATTTCAAAAGTATAACGGTGTATTTCATAAAAATTACGTGTCTGCAAAAGGTAGGATCCACCACTGTGCTTTATAATCTCCACAATGAATATGGATCGTCTGATCTACGATCGGATTTCAAGCTCAAAACAAAATTGTATTGAATTTAAATTATGGGTACAGGTCCCGACGTTAACCCATGTGCATATATAATCTCCACAATGGATTATGACCGTCAAATTCAGACCTCGGTCGATTTTAAACCACACGTTTTCAGATATAATAATTCTAACACAAAAATATTTGACAAAGGTTTTATATTGAAAAGAGAACTTTGATCTTCCAAAATCAACTACAGAGTATACTTACAACTTGTTCCACAATAGATTTGGATGAACTCCTGGTGTGAATGTGTAAAGAAAACTCAGATCTCTCACAACAAGAGATCAAAATAGATATACACACTCGGGTCCAAGAGTGAGAGTTTCCAAATGAAAGTGCTATATGATGCAGACTGACATATATATATATATGTGTGTGTGTGTGTGTGTGTGTGTGTGTGTGTGTGTGTGTGTGTGTGTGTGTGTGTATGTATGTATGTATGTATGTATGTATGTATTCTTCATGAATTAAAAGGACCGGTAACATTGTTTGGCAAATTTTGTTCGTCATCTGCTTAACTCTAACAAAATGGTCACTTGCAAATTTTGCAGAATTAAGGGGCTTAAACATAACAGCTCAAAATGCATATTCGATAAATGGAAGAAGGTGAGGGAGCCTCTAGCCATGATAAAGAGGCCGAAGGCCAGAATATGAGAGTTGGTAATGCAGAGACGGAATCCAATGGACACAAGGGCTGAGGGGAGCAAGAAACATTGATATAAACTGTAAGAAACCTGAAAATAGAAGTGCAGATCTACAAGGCAAACAATGAGAGGTTTATGAGAGAGAAAAGTTAGATAAATGCTTAAGTGTTGCATATTTTAAATCAGTTTCAAGGCTAGCAAAGAATGGCTCAAATCAAGAGGAATAAGGAAGGTATCATGAAAGAAGAGATGATCGTGGAAGGGTCGGTTATTCTAGGAGTGCTAGCAGGGATTATATGCATCACTCACCTCCTTACTCATCAAGAAGGTCTTATGCATCTGAAGATTCCATAAGCAGTCCAGAGGTGTCTTCTGTTAGGCACCAAAGAAGAAAACATGAAATGGACAGTTTTCAAGGAGACTTGAGGAAGCTCAAGACACCATCCTTTGATGGTGAAAGGGAAATGGAAGATGATGTTGAAGCATGGTTTCTTGGACTCATGAGATATTTCCAATTGCATAATTATTCATCAAACCTAGAAGCCAGAATTTCCACCTACCATTTACATGGGAAAGCTACCATGTGGTGGGACCAACTGAATCAAGTTGAACATATTAATGAGAATAGGATCACATGGAATTAGTTCAATAAGTATTTTCAGAGGGAATGCCTCTCAGAGCATTTCTATGACAAGAAAATGTAGGAGTTCTTTGAACTCCAGTTGGGAAGCATGTCCATGGCAGAATATAAGAAGAAGTTCTTGGGGTTGTTAAAGTATGTTGGTTTAATAAATGATGAAAAGGTGAAAATACAAAGGTTTTTTAGTGGACTTACAGCCTTTTATAAAGAAAAGATTCAGTATGATGAACCCAAGACCTTGACTGAGGCTATCAGGAAAGATAAGTACTTGTATGATCAAGTCCAGGGCAGAGAATCCATGAATAAATCTTGGAAGGATAAGAAGAAGGAGAATTATGATCATAGGAAGAAGGGATTCAAGCCTCCTTTCCATAGAAATGATCCTAATAAAAATCATCAAGATCGGTATGCTAAGGATGAATCCAAGAAAGAAGACTCGTTGGGAAAAAGGGGAATACCACCAATCCAATGTTGGGGATGCAAGGAAGACCACATGTACAAGGATTTCCCTCACAGAAAGGATAGAGTGAAGACCGTGCACAACCTCCAAGAGGCTACGACAGTCGAAGACATGGGAATAATTTATGTAGCCTTAGATGACCGGCAAGCAGAACACCAATCCAACATGATCGAGGTGGAAGGTAAGATCATAAATCAATCTATTGCTATTATATTGATTCGAGAACAAGTCATTGTTACATTGACCCTAAAATAGTGGATAGATTACATTTGGAGAAAAGTAAGCTTGGGAAATCAAGTTTGGTTCATCTAGTCACGGGAACCAAAATGAGAATCCATGATATGGTCAGAGGTTGCTCCATAAGTCTTAATGGTGTGAATACCAATGTTGATCTGAATATCATACCATTGGGATCTTAGGATATTCTAATTGGAATGGATTGGTTGGAAAAGCATCATGTTGTCCTAGATTGTCATAGAAAGACATTTACATGTCCCGATGGAGATGGAAAACAGAGCATTGTGAAACATGTACCAAGACCCATCTCTATAAGGAAGATTTCATCCTTACAGTTGAAGAGATGTTTCATAAAAGGGCGTCAGTTGTATGCATCCCGTGTGGAGGAGACGAAAAAGACAAAGGGGCCAAGCCTTGAAGATTTTACGATACTGCAAGAATTTGAGGATGTATTCCAGGAAATACCAGGGTTTCCACCAAAAAGGGAAATATATTTCTCTATTGATTTAGTGCCAGGAGTTTTCCCGGTGTCAAAAACACCTTACGGAATGAGCACACCAGAGTTAAAAGAATTGCAAATGCATGTGGAGGAATTGTTGAAGAAAGGGTCCATACGCCCAAGTGTTTCACATTGGGGAGCGCCCATACTCTTTGTCAAAAAGAAGGATGGGACCTTGAGGCTGTGTATTGAATTTCGACAGTTGAATAAGTCTACTATAAAGAACAAGTATCCTTTACCCAGAATTGATGACCTCTTTGATCAGCTGAGAGGAGCAAAGAAATTTTTGAAGATAAACTTGAGATGAGGATACCATCGGGTAAGAATCAAGGAAGAAGACATTCATAAGACAACCTTCAAAACTAGGTAATGGAATTATGAATTTGTACCGGTACCATTTGGACTTACCAATGCACCAGTTGCCTTTATGTGATTAATGAATGGCATATTCAGAGACTACTTGGATAATTTTGTCATAGTATTCTTGGACGACATACTTGTCTATTCTAATTCAGAGGAAGAGAATGAACATCACCTAATATTGGTATTGCAAGTGCTGAGGGAACATCAATTGTATGCAAAGTTGAGTAAGTGTACTTTTTATCAAGAACAGATCCATTACTTGGGGCACATTATTTCAGAACATGGTATAGCAATGGATCCAGAAAATATTGAAGCCATTAGAGGATGGCCAACGCCGAGGAATTTTTCAGAAGTCAGATATTTTATGGGATTAGATGGTTACTATAGAAGGTTTATAGTCGGGTTCTCTAATATTTCACATCCCGTCACTTATTTGCAAAAGAAGGGAATATAATTTGAAAGGACATTTGAATGTGAAGAGAACTTTAACTTGTTGAAGGAGTTAGTCACTAGTGCACCTGTGCTAAATATTGTTGACCCAAATGAAAGTTTTGTGGTGTGCACAGATGCATGCAAGTAAGGACTTGGTGGAGTCCTCACTCAAAATGAACATTTCATTGGTTATGAGTCCAAAAATCTTAAGGAACATGAGAGGAACTATGTCACACATGACTTGGAGCTAGCTTCCATTGTTGACGCAATGAAGATGTGGAGGAATTATCTCATGGGGAATATATTTTAATTAAGAATAGACCACAGTGGTCTGAAGTATATTTTTGAACAACCAACTTTGAATGGAATGTCAGAAAGTGAACGATGAGAATAGAAACCCAACGGGTTTGCTATAGCCATTACCAATTCCAGAGAAGAAATGGGAAGTGATAGCCATTGACTTTATAACTAAATTTCCCAGGACAACGAGGCAACATGATTCAATCATGGTAGTGGTTGATAAATTGACAAAGGATACTCATTTTTTTCATGTGAAAACAACTCATATAGTAGCTAATATTGCAGAAATTTACATGAATGAAATTGCTAGGTTGCATGGGATGCCTAGGACAATTGTCTCAGATAGAGACACGAAGTTTACTTCGAATTTATGGAAGATATTATTTAAAGGATTTGGTACAAATATGAACTTTAGCACAACATACCATCTGCATTCAGATGGGAAGATAGAGAGGGTCAACCAAGTAATTGAAGACATGTCAAGAATGTATGTGATGGATACGCCATCTAAGTGGGAATATTACTTGCAATTGGTTGAGATTGCCTATAATAATGGGTATCAAGATTCATTGAAGATGAGCCCATTTGAAGCCTTATATGGTAGGAAATGCAGTACTCCAGTAAGTTGGGACAACCCAACAGATAGAGTGGTACTTGGGCCAGAGTTTCTCAAGGATATGGAAGATCAGATGGTTAAGATTAAGTGGAATTTAAAGGAAGCTAAGGATAGACAGAAATTTTATGCAGATAAGAATAGGACAACAAGAGAATTTAAAGTGGGGGAGCATGTGATTTTGAAACTAAATCCCAAGAAGATATCTTTGAAGTTGGGTAGTTGTAAAAAGTTGGCAACGAATCTTTGTGGTCTATTTGAGATATTGGACAAAATAGGGCCAACTACATACATGCTTGCATTGTCTGTTTCCATGAATGTGCATAGTGTATATCATGTCTCTTTTCTAAAGAAATATGTACATGATCCTAACCATGTTATTGATTGGAATCTGATTCAGGTAGAGATAGAGGGAGACATTTAGGTCCAGCCAGTGCGAATATTGGACAGAAAAGTCAAAATGCTCTGGAATCGAGTTATAGAGATGGTAAAAGTCCAGTGGACCTACTATGGTCCTGAAGAAGCTACCTAGGAGCATGACTATGCCATGTGGGCAGAGTACCCACAAATTTTTGAATAAATTTTAGAATTTTGATTCATTTTTGTATATGCATTGAGGACAGTGCCAAAATAAGGGGGAGGGGATGTAACACCCCAAGTTTTGAGCCCCCATATTAAATAATGTATTGTTACACTACTGAGAGGCCAAAGTGCCCAAACAATTATTAAAAGACCAGTGTGCCCAAGAAATGTAATGTTTTTATCATTATTAATAATAAATACATTGTTGGCTACTAGATGGACAAGTACTAGACTTATAGGGGGCTATGATTCCACAAGAGAGGGGGCTTGAGGGGATAAGCATTTTATTTTATATTTTATTCTCCATTTTTCTTAATGGATAATAGTAGCTACATGATCTTCTTGGGGGAATACCAAGAGATTCTTGATCCCCACGAATTACATAAACTCGTCCTTGGCTGGTTGGGGGAGTTTATTCTCTCTCACTCCTATTTCTCATCCTCGTTATGTTGTTGGTCGCTTCACTCTTCCCTCGCGCATTCATTCACCTGATTTTTCATTTTTTCACACCTCTCATGGAGACTTCACAACATTCATTTATGTCACCCACTCATATTTCCTCGTCTATGTCTTGGCTTGGGAAAGGAAGACGAATTGTTGAAGAGAAGATATGGAAATGTTGGTTGTAGAGATCGTCGGTGTAGTATAGCCATGGTTTAAGGCCTGCATGTCTGATATGCTTCGCCTGTGTCCATATTTTCTCACAGTTGTGAGTCCTGAGAGTCCCACCGTGGAGATTATGGACCAGATGCTCTAGAGCCCTGGAAGGAGAAGGACTGTCTGAGGGACTGCGTGGAAGAGAAGGGTGGGGGTCCATTCTCTTGGGTTGTGCAGGCTGGGTAGAAGAGATTTGGGTACTTGTATTGTTGTGGGTGTTGGGAAGCCTGTGAGAGCTTGAGTGTTGACTGGTTTGGGAAGCCAAGTAACACTCTGGAACCATCTTTGTGGATTCATAGCCCTAGCTCAGGGGTGACATTGTTGTTGAGACTTGGAACAACAATGTCTACGGTTGGGTGGAATGTCCTTGGTCTGCAGCTAGTCGGTGGTTCTTTTCTATAAAATATAAGTGTTCTCTGTTATCGTATTATTTACCTGTGTATGAATTATTTCCGCTGTGTATTTTATTTATCATTGAATTCGATATGTTTAGAGTATGCATTATTTCTAGTTATTGTTTTGCATCTCATTTAGTTCCTTTATTTTATGCATATTTATTAATATGAAAGGTATTTGTAAGAGAAAGTAGTCTAAGAGTGGGCTTTAAGTAGCGTAGCCCAACCTGTGGGTTGTTGGGTACGTTACAGAACCTAAAAATCCAACTTTTAAATTTTGAGTTTAATCTTCAAATCTTATCTAATCAACCATCAAAAATTGGATTTCGGGAAAGTCACTTGTAACCATCTACGAGATTGTATTCGGTGATGACCATAGATTTATCCCATTTCCATTCATGCTACCAAACTTAAGGGGAATAAAGACCCAAATTAATAAAGAGTGAATTTAGAATCAAGATTTTGACCCTATATGGATTAGACACCCCAAACCAAGATTTCATCTCTTGCCATGTCACGTAGGATTTTTCTTGGATATCAAACAAATTCATGAAAAAACTAATGTCTTTCCTCAAAAGTATGGGGGTTGACAACCAAGGAATTCCAACCATATTTTTTCCTTCTTGTGTCAATATTGGTAACCACCAACTAGAGTGATCATTAAATGAGATCCCCAACCTCAAGGACCTCTTCTAGGTTAGAAATGGTTCAATTACTTTGCAGGCTTTCCAAATACTCTAAGCCACTAAAGATCCTTTAGCATTCATCATAGTGGGGGTGATTACCAAGGTTTGAAGGATGAGACCTTGCCAAGAGACACTCCCAAAGAAATGTGATTTTTAAAAATCACTTTCCAAGATTCATTCATTTCCATAGCTTGGATAACCCACTTAGTACATAGATCTTGGTTTGTATGTAAAATTTTATGATCCCATACCTCCATAGTTTCTCATAATGCAATAGAATTCCCAAATGACTCTATCAAAACCTTTATTCCAATGTTGTTGGCCCAAATAAAAATTCTAGAGGTATTTTCCAACCTCAAGTAGGCACTCATTGAGGGTACATAGTAGGAGGAAGAATAAATAGGGTTGGGCACAAGAACCTTGGTGAATATTATTGGTTTCAAAAAAGGATTAGTTGTCCATTATGAAATATTATTCTCAAATATTTGGACCAACACCTCCCAAATATCTTTAGGAGAGCACTGAAAGTAAAATAGAATGTCTAGGAACTTGAATATATGGCATGGGAGAATACAAGGCCATCCACTTTGTCCCATCTAACCTCATCGGAATTTACAAGGTGACAAATCTATGCAATGTGGGTTTTCTTCTCTTCGTCATGGGGGAATTCATGAATTGGTTGAGATATGTACTTTAGTTCATCCTTCACTACCTTTCTTCTAGTGAAAAGAGACGTATATTGGCAAAAGAGGCATACATGCGAGGATTGTACTAAACCTTCTTATCAGGTACCATAGGGAGGATAGGCCCTGAATGACAGCTCTAATGTCTAAGGTAAATAGAGCAATATTCTTTAGATTCTATAGATATGTGAATAAAGACAAGGTTAGTCATTGTAAACTTTTAATGATGTTATTTGAAGATTCTTCTCAAACTAATAATATACCTCCTGAGTTATGAAAAATAGTTGATATGATATCTTTTCATAATAATGAAATGTTCCTTCAACACTACAAAGTGAAAAAATGTGTCTCATGAATCCCCATAAAGTGGCACCCAGGTCTCTCTCTGTCTCAGTCAAAAACTAACTCATTCAATACAATTTTTTTTGAAAAGGATTATGTTTATGGTATTGTTTGTTGTCTATGTTTAGAGTAACACACTGGTTATTGTTTCTACTTATGAAGATGCACTAATTGAAATGCAGTTGACCCAATGCATTGGATTGTGTCTTGTATTGAGGATACATAGGCATTACTGAGACTGAAACATGTTTTTGGGTTGTCTCTGCCTCTCTTTTCCTCCAAGGTATTAAGATTTCAAAATAGTAGGTAAGGAACATCTTATGTTGCATTTGTTTCTTTGTAATTACCTCTCTATTGACATTGTAATCAAGATTTTTCATTACAGTTCATGCCATGAAGATGATATGGTGATTTGGCCACCACATTTTTCTTTATGTTGGGTTTCCATGTGTATATTTTGTCTCTCACATCCTTTTCTTATATTATATGTACCATAAGGCCTTCTGCATGCATTTATAGTCAGTTTGCAAGCTTCTTAAATTATCTACAACTTCCCTTAATATTAGTTATGGCAAATATATGTATTTGAGTGCATATACATTTTTAGTTGAAGATGAAATTATGTATGTACAATAGAGACAATGATAGATATATTCCTCTCTAAGTATCATTTCTCACTGCTCATGTGCATGTATTGTCTCTCTAAAGTCTAGTATATGTCTTATTACTTTGGAAATTTGTCACAAAATATAATAGAATGTTTGATTTTGTGTGTAAAAAATTATGATAGGTTGCATTGCAGGTACAACTATATTTTTATATTTTTTATTTTATCAATGTATTTATGTAATTTATGTGTATCTTCCTTGCTACCATAAGAATGTTCATGTGTTTAAAACAGTTCATATGTCAATCCATATTGATTTCCTACAACTTTTGTAGGTAGAAATTGCAACTTTTGTAGGAAGGCATTTAGAGAGGTTTGGATCCAAGAGGACAACATGACATTTTTGTAGGGAGGCATTATAGATAGGTTTTGGTTCAGGAAGAGGACATCACATACCATGGATTTCATATTTGCATGGTGAGTTTTTGTTATATTGAATTGTGAACTTTTATTTTGCAAGTTTGTTGATATTGGAAATTATGAAAAGTTTAACCTATAAAAAGGAATCATCAAATCGTAATGTTGTCTCTTTTCATCATATATACAAGGAAATTAATGAAGATGCAGATGTTTTTTCAAAGGCAAGTTCACAGATGGAATATGGTATTTGGCATACACGAGAGATAAAATATGGACAAGTTGTAAATTGGAGAAACATTTCTAAATTAAAGATTTTTCAACAATATTTTTGAAAGTGTGGGTTTCCATAAACATTTTTTTCCTATATCCAAGAGTTTGTTTTGGAAGGTAACTTTTCTTAAACAATTCATTTCAAATTCAATTCCTTTTTTGAATAATGTTTTTGATAAGGAATCTTTTCTGAAGCAAATTTTTCAAGATCAAACTTTTTTTAAACTTGTGTTTAAAATCAACTATTTATCCAAAATTTGTTTTAAAGCAACTTGGTTTAATGAGCAATTTTTTCCATTATAACGTTCGATGTTTGAAATTATAATTTTTGTTATAAAATGTTGATTTTTTTAAACCCTTACAGATTGAATAATCATGGGAAACAAAAGGGATCGCAAGAGAAAATATGATCTCACTTGGGATGATACTCATCATAATGAACTATCGAAAGAGTACTATAGAAGAAAGGAACAAGAAAGTGCAAATATTGAAGGAACAAGTGATGATAATGTAATTAGAGATTTACATCTTGATGATCAACAAGAATAAATGGAACCAGGTACATGCATACATATAATATATATAATGTTCATAATTTCCAAAAAATTATAGTCTAATATAATCGATTGTAATTTGAAAAATATTTTGCAAAAAACAGAAATAGATTTGCTTCATAACATTGATGAAGTTGTTGAAGCTTAAAATGAAGTAGAAGTTCAACCATATATATATATATATATATATA
>ML779354.1:1266773-1307562 GCA_009831015.1 Picea engelmannii
AGAGAGAGAGAGAGAGAGAGAGAGAGAGAGATTTTAACACTTGTAGATTTTAATTAATTTATGATTGCTCATTTAGTTTTCTAATAAATATAATTTAAATAAATGTATTTTTTACACAACATTTATTTGAAATTTTTATGTTTACAATTTAGAACATTGAATCTAGATGTTAATTTCAAGTGTTTTTAAATTTAATCGGTTTAATTTATGATTTAAATTATATTGAAATTTATGGAAGTGATATCAACATTGATGATGAAATGTTATAAAATGTTGATACTGACAAATTTCGGGACAAAAAAACTGACCATTCTATACAATATCGTGTTGAAAATATTTATGATAAATATTTCAAAGATGAAATAGTAGCAACACAAACTCAAATTTTGAGAGTTCTGATAAGGTCGAAAAAGTTAAAAGAAGCTACATCATTATTGGATATTCAAAAAACGACAAAAGACAGAAAGGTGAAAGAGAGTGTCTTGGAAAATATAATAGATGCATTAAAATATTTTGGAAAGTCTAGAAGAAAATATGTTAGTGTTGCACATAGAGTAATACAAACAATAGTTGTTTCATCTACCAATGTAAAAAATTGTTTTACACAACAAATGGAAAAAATGATGGGAACCTCAAGAAAAACATCGTACAAACATTTAAAAAAAAAAAAAATTGAATGCAAATAGATGTAAATGATGAACTTGTTGGTTGGACAGTTATTTGTAGACACCCTTACAAATGTAGACTTGCAGAAGATGATAAAACTAAGTCCCATGAATATTGGTTGGAAAATTCTTGTGTTTCGCCAAAAGTAAGGGATGTGTTGCGATGAAAAATAACACGAAGACAATAGGAAGAGCATCCAAAACATATATTGGAAATGACACAAAGAGAATTGTTCAATAAGTTCAAAGAGAAATACAGTCAAGTTAAAATGTCGATCAATACATTTGTGAAACAAAAACCCCGGTAGGTTAAACCCATCAATGTTCGTGATACTTGTTGTTATCGTTATCACGTGGAATTTGAGTTATATTACGACACTTTTCTTGATTTTGGTAAAACGTTTATGGCAAGTTCACCTCCTCCTTCCACAATCCATGAGGTTATATCTCAAATTCTATGTGCAAGAGAAGGTGTTGAATTATTTTACCAAAAACAATGTGTTGGTGGAAAGAAATGTTATCACTGTGGAAATATAGCTTTATTTCACTCCAAATATCATATTGATATCAATGATCAATCCTTGTCCAATATAACAGTGAATTGGAAAATATATGAATATATCAATGTTACTGCTCCAAATACTTCAATTGTTATTTCCAAAAGGATTTATTTGCAAAAGGATAAGATCTTTGTGATAGATTTTTTGAAGAAGTTTGAAAATGAAATTTATAAATACACCAAGCATTCACATAGAGATCGTTGGAAAGACCTACAATTCAAACAATCTCGTGAATTTTTTCCACCTGGGACAATTTTTTCAGTGGTTGATTTTGCAGAGAATTATACATTGCACAAAGAGAAATACAGTCTCTATACTTGTCCATATTATATATAGACATTCTCAACAGAGTGTTGATAACATAGATAGCACCAGTGAGAATCAAAATGTCATTAAATAATATCACTTTTATAGAAGTGATTATCATACACACTATTATCCCTAAAGTTTTTCCTGACTGCTAAGGGGCAAGCTAGGGTACCTCGATTATTGCAATGTTTTATGTTTGTAGAACAAATGAATTTGTAGATTTGGTTTATGGATAGGGTAGTGGATAGATTGGACAATAGGCGATCAAATTATACTTTATATCAGGTTTCTAAAACATTCAGCTTAGTCAATGACATTCACTATGATAAATTAGATAAAATGGAGATAAACAGAGAAGAGAAAAACTCAAAGTTTCACAATTTGATCACTTACAGAGAAGACTTTCTAATCCCAATATCATTTAGAAAAAATAAAGAATAAATTAAACACAAATCCTGTGACAGATGATAGAAAAATCATTACTAACATTCAACATGTAACAGGATAAACCAAATGCTTTGCAAAATATTCAAATGCATTCAAGTAGGATGGAAGAAATACAAGACAATAATAATATAGTCTAACCATCAAAATGTATTTTCCATTGAGTGAAAAATGTAATAGGTTCTAGGTATTACAATCCATATCAATATGTCCCTTTAGTCTCACAAAATATGAACCCCTAACTATGTCATATAATTTATTTTTTATACCCAAAGTTGGTTTTCATCAGATCCTAAAATCTAGTTATAGTTTTGATTGAGACTTGATATATGGCTAACAAATAGTGATTACAATCCCTTTCATTCATTGTGTTATAAAAAAAAACCTAGATTTTAGAGAAGAGACCTTGAACCTAGGGCCAAATCATAACTCCAGAGATATCCTTGTCTTGCCAAATAGGATCTGTAGCAACTGCTCCAAAGTAGATGCATTGAATATTTGATCTTTGAACTTGTATTAAGTCATGACATAAACGTGCTTGCAAAAAAAGTCCTTCAATTTCTCGAATTGCTTCATCATCTTGTCAAATGGAAGGCTACCAAAAACTATCATTTCTGATGGCATGAGCTCAAATTTAGAAACAACATGTATATTGACATAGCCTGAGAAAATTTTCATCGTTGAGCAGAAGATTGACCTTTAGGATTTTCTTGTTTCATATTAGTCTTAAGCACCACATTGCTCCAATATAGCTTAATATTTATTTTCCTAAATTTCTTTAACAATTCACTTTGTCACTTGCATTTTTCTTTCAATCTTTGAACTTTTTCTTGCAGCTTGGCATTACATATCTCAATTGTTCTTTTCTCTTGCTCCAATTACTTAATGACCACCTGAAACTCTTCAATCCCCTGTTCTCCTATTTCATCCTTTGTTGTTTCCCTATCTTCACCTTGATTTTCTTCAGATGCATGTCTATTCACATCAATAGATTGTTTAGGTTTCTTTCCCTTTCTTCTATATTTATGCTCCTTTGAGGATGTTTCTTCAATTATTTATTCTTTCACGGTTTTAGGTGGGCTATATGCTTTTCCTATATATGAATCTGACAGTTCTTGTATTTCTAGATTGTAGAGGGGGTCTTGTTCTATTCCTTCATCGGAATGAGAAGATTCAATATTAGGCAGTGATTGTTGTTTTTTTCCCTTCTTGGTTGTTCTGGTTTTTTTTCTCTTTACAGATCTACTAACCAACTTTCTCTTCTCAAGATTTTGTTTTGGACTTTTATCCTCCAAGATAATCAGATTATCTTCTTTTAGAGAGGGCTTGAGTAAATCTTTAGACTTAGGTCTAACTTTACTGGTAGGTCGAGTTTTAGGTATATAAGGGAAGATAGCAGGTTGTTTACCTTTCTTATTTTTTGTATGTCTTTCCATTGGAAGTTCCTCGATTGATATATCATAAGCCTCTGTTCCAGGTTCATATTTTTCCTTTTGTATTTCTTGTGTCTATTGTCTCGTCATTCTCATGGTGTAAACCTTGTCACAACTTTCAAAACCCTGTTTTGAAACAGAGGATTTGGGTTCCTGTTTAATCTCTTTTTCGTGGTGTAACACAAGCTTTCTCTTGCTCGATCTAGTCTTCCTGGCTACATGAAAAGCCTCTTATTTTTCCTTTTCTGCACTCCTTGATGTATTTCCCACTTCCTTTGGAACCTTAGTTTTGATGTTAGGAGTTACTTCTAGTGTTTTTAGAACCTATTCCTCGAACCTTAATGAAACCAATAATTATTTCCAAGTCACCTGAAGTTTACTTAATGCATCCATGACCAATATTTTAATCAGACCTTGATGAAAAAGGATTTTATCAGCATTTTTTGGATTAGCTTGTACCTTCTTTTTCATTTTGGTCAATATCTTACACAAATAAAAGGGAAAGTTCATTTCTCCATATCCATTTAACTGCATGAATAATCTCATGTGGTAATAGTGAACGTAAGAGTACCTACCTTCACAAGTTATATACCTTTGGACAACATCTAGGACATGTTTACATTCTTTCTTCAGCCACTTATTTGTAATACCTCGACTCCAGTCTGGATTGTGATGTTCTTCCATTAAAAACCAGTTGCACAGACTTGTAGGAAGTTTACTTTTCTTCAACCACCTTTCATCCTTTACAGTCAAATGATAAGTTTCTGCAATTGAGTGCTTTGTAACATGAATCTTCACATCTCCCACTTGAGTTTGAAAACCATCGAAATTGTAGGCAAATAACTTCAAAATTTATTCATGGTGCCCCTGAAATTTGCTACATAATTTAAATCATTCCCTCTGTATGAAATTCTCCATAATTTCGGTTCAATCTTCTAGTAATTTTACCCCATCTGGTTCCACTCGAAGAACTCGTCCTCCCTTTTTAGTTGACATGTTGTTAGCTACAAACTTTGTACACCCGCAAATGCTAGGGTTTCACTTTTGGCTTCTGAGAATATCTACATAGAACAACCAAGGAAAATGGATTTTGGCTGCAAATAACAATAAGCTACATTTCCTTTATTCAAAACTCCTTTTTAAAATTCGAAATCATAAATTTTCATGTTTTTGAGTCGTGGCCTGACAACCGGATTTACTCAAATGTCAGCAGAATCTGACATGTGTTATTGAATTCATGCATAGGATCAAGTAATCATTTAAATATCACAAACTTGAAAACCATAATTGTTCGCACAATCTTTGGCATGATTTCAGGTTTTCTTGACATGATCCTCAAATTTGGAGCATGTTCAAATAATGATTTCTCATGTGCTACCAGAATATCAGTGTTCTGGTAGCGACCCTATTTTATTTTTTATACCTATATAAATGCCTTTATTTGTCATTAGGAAATAACCATTGTGATGTGACACATCTCTTTTCATGCAGAATTTCAAACTATCCTACACGAAGCAAATGAAAACCAATTAAAGCAAAGCAAAGCACACCAAAATGAGAGGTAAAATGTTTAAAAGGTGCAAGCAAATAAAGCAAAGAGGCTCAGGATGGGTTTTGATAGAACAGGTTAAAATTTAAGAACAGAAAGGTGGTAATAGGATTAGGGACTAACATTGGCTCTATCTGGGGATAATTTTCTTCTTGTGAGACATTAAGAACTACTAGCAGGAAAAAAAAACCTATGGCTAAACCAAGGTTTACAATGTAGGCAGATCAATAACCATTTAAAAGTCTCCTACTTCTCTAACTATCCCAAACATATCCCAGACTCATACACGAAAGAAAAATGAGAAGGATCGGGTAATTGTACCTCTACTCTGCATTCGGTGATGATCCTCTCGCACTTGATAGCTTCGTTGACTGCAAACCTCCTTCCAAGGTTGGCCTGCATTCAAAGACAAACAAACAGAAAACTACAAGCATGAAATTCATATATAAATCAAGGGTTAGATGTTAGAATAAAACATAAATCAAATGCAAACATTCGACACATCATGTTTTGGGACAGGAAAAGTACTTCTTTTATTGATAATACAATGATCACGTACGATCAAAGCCGGCTACTGCTCCACAAACCTGGTTCGGTTTTCTCTTCACCAAGATCCAAGTGCACCTCTTTATGGCTTCTCCTCTCAACCTTCTTCTTGGGAAGTATGATGGGTTTATGATGGAGGAAGGAAGGCAAATTGGGGAATTCAGAGGCAATTCTCATAAAAGGGTTGCAAATGCTTGGGGCAAGGAGGGGATGTGAAACAGGAAGATTTTCACTATTCTTATGTCTAGATGTGGAATGGGACCCCAGCACCCCCTTTTATATGAAAAAAGGATGGTTATTCAGTTGGGTGACGAGCTATAGGCGGTGGATCATGTGTACGTATGCAGTCTGTAGTGGTGCAACAAGAGTATGTACGCGGGAAGTATTGGTGCAAGGCATGTACATCTTCAAAAAATGAGTTTTTAAGAAGAGAAACTCAGTGATGGCTTGGCAAAAAATGCAAATAAGAGGGCCAAATGTCAGGTATGCATATGTAGAGAAATTTAGGGTTATAACCAATGCCCCCTAATGTGTGAGGTCATAAGAGCATCTGATGGTGGAAATACATTACAAAATCTTCACCAATGTATGAAACGAGTGAGCCCGAGACCAGAGTTTGGGAGGTGTCATCTACAAAAATAACAATTGTCTCTGTGAGGCAGCAATACCCATGCTCGAGATGAAATAAATCATGGATTCCAATAAAATACACTGCAGACCCATGTCATATAACTATATAAAGTGTAGCCGCGAGCAATACACAACGGATCTACATATCAAAATCAAAGATATACAAGTAAAGTATCCATCTTCAAGAAGCCAACGACGCCTGATGGCTGGAGATGAGGCCTTCAGAGCTCGAGAAAAAACTTTAAGATATTCAAAACTTAGGTAGGAGTGTAATGTGAGTGTATGACTTCACTACCCAGAGGTCTTCGATGGCTCGTTGAGAAAAGACAAGAGGATCTCAATGATCAGGGAAAGAACTTCATTGATTTCGAACAAGGACTTAATTGGACTTTTGGGATAGTTGGGCATGAGGTCAAGAGACAAACTGCAGAAAGGCTGACTTAGGTTGGGTGAAACTTCCCTTGGACAATATCACAAAAGATGATCAGACTTAGGCAGCAAGACATTGACATAAGTTCAAGATGCAGGAGGCAACGCAAACTCCCCATGTGTTTGGAAGAGTAACCAAACAGAGGAGGACACAACTCTATGTAGCGAGAAAAACTTCATAAGGTCATATTAGATCCCAAATCTTGACGAACAAACAGAAGGATGTGCTTTGTCCAAGGGTGACTCATTGTTCTACCAAAAAAAGTATATATATTTCCCGTCCCCTCTTTTTGGGTTTTTCAATTTTTTTTTGTCTTTTTCAATTTTTTAAAGAGTTTGAAATAAAATAAAAGAATGCTACGTTACAAAGGAGGAATGAGTTTCGCAAGCATACTAGTTCCAAGTGCAAGGAACACACTAATTTTTAGATCAAGGAGACGTGTGCAAGAAAAGGACACTCGGGGAAAATTCCTACATGGGTCAAGGTGTCAGGTCGCAGAGGAAAAGTGCCACAAGGCTTGCGTATAAGGCATGCTTGAAAGGTTCAGTTGAGAGCAACATGGAGTCAGAATTAGGCCAAAGACGCAGAGATGAAAATGTTATTAGCAAGACACAATGAAACTCCCTTCAATGTAATTTTAATGAGCCCAGAGAAGGTAAGCTCGGTATTTTTCTCAAGTTTAGAGAGTCTGAAAAAATGTAAAATAAGACTCCACTGGGGTAAATTTTTTGGAGATAGTCTAGTCGATTTGAAAAAGAGGTAACTTTGCACCGAAAAGACGCCTATTCAAAACCATTGTAATGAGTGTGACAAAGACAAGATCACTCGACAATCTTTTCAATTTTAAGGAGTTTGAAAAGAGCTTAACTACTAACTCACAACCTTTTTCTAGATTTAGTCTCCTTAGCCCGAAAAAGTATGAAATTTACTGAGGAGAACTCTCCCGGCGAGATGAATCTCTCGAGGTGTACCTTTTTCCCCCCATAATCCACAGGCCGGAAAATGGGGTAAACTCATGCCAGTAGATGTTCTTCTGTAACAATTTAATGAGTGTGAAGGAACAAGGTCACTCGACGATCTTTTCAATTTTAGGGAGTCTGAAAAGAGCTTAACTATGGACTCCGTGGGATTCATTTTTCATAAATTTAGTCCCTCAAGCCCAAAAAAGGGTTAAACTTATACCTGAGAATACTCTTCTAGTGAACCGAAGTTCCTAGAGTATACCTTTTTTTTGTAAAATTGACCATCTGGACCAAAAAAGGGGTAAACTACCGCCAGACAGACGTGCCTTCAAATTTTAGTTTGGCGAGCTTGAAGGAAAACAAAATCGCTTGGAAATATTTTCATGTTTAGAGAGTTTGAAAAGGGCTTAAAGAAGACTCCAAGAGGTTAATTTTCTCAATTATTCCAGACAATATTGAAAAGCATAAATATAGTATCGTCGAATGTTGCTTTCGGATTTCAAAGCGTGCTTTAAAGACAACAAAGCATGCTCATTTTTGGGAGTCCAGAGGGTGAATCCAAGAGTGATGATGGATCAGATGAAAAAGGATCAATCTAGTAATCATGACAGGACTAACAAGGACTCTCGAGCCCAAAGTCATTAGAGACAGCATGGATGCCAAAATGCAACAAGGATCTATCTAATGCATCCATGTAAAGGTAGGTTCTACCACCAAATTACGACACACCTAAAGAAGCAATGATGGTTATGTGTCGCACTTCGGTAGGATCGACCCTATGACAAAGCAAAAAAGACAATGAGATATAGAAAGTGGAGGTGGAATCCTAACTTGTATGCAAAAAGTTGGAAAAATGACTTTTACCAAAGGACCTTTGAAAAAGACACTTCTCCCTAAAAAGTTACCAAACCAAAAGGCAAAGTGCATCGTAACATCCAATAAGAAACTCAAGAACCGAATTAAATTATTTTCAAGCTAGAAAAAACGACAAAAGGGTTCAAAAAAATGGCAAAAAGAGCCAAAAAAGTCTATAAATAGAAGTTGATAGCTCATTTTCATCATTGCAATTTGAAAATTAACCAAAAGGAAAAAAACACCCCTTTGATAAAAGAGTTGATTATGGGAGCTTCAGAGGACAAAACGAACTTCCGCTTAGACCAAGTAAGTATAAACCCATCCCTCTTGCATTTCAATACTTCTTTTATGCATAGTTTTTAGTTTTTGGGGGGGTGTGCCCTCTTAAAAAAGGGTGTCCCTATATGTACGCGGGCTATCCAAGGAAATCCCACGTATGTACGCAGGTAGAGAACAATCGACCAACGTACATATGCAACTGTGTCCAAGACAGCCCGCGTACACCCTCAAAATCATGAAAAAAATCAAAATGCAAGGGCTAACTCCCCTTTGAACTGTCATGGAATAGGATGTATGTCCACTAGAGGGAGAGGGAACATGAGGAAATTGACATCTTGGTCAATGAGGACCCTGTTGCTATCGCCGCATTGAAATAATGCAGGTTATGGAAGTTCTACCAATGTCCGTTCATGATAACACAACCTAGGCTACAGAATGCCCTAGTGGATTACTGGCACCCTGAAGCAGAGGTGTTCATGCTTGAGGGGCAGTCGTTGACTCCAACGACTGAGGACATATATTTCTTGACTAGCCTCTTGAGGAGAGGGGAACCAATCAACCTGCGTACGTTTCCCTTGGTCCCTTCAACATCGCTGACTACATCAGGATGCATTGCGAGGTTGGCACTAAAAAAGTAGGTTCTTAGGTGCCCATCCACAAGATCACCAATTTGTCATTGAAGGTGATCATTTTTATTATTGGGCAGATCATTGGATCCATGGCCCTACACCAGGCTTCCCAGGCACACATGTATTATGCAATGCAGTGCCTAGATGCACGAATATTTGACTGGAGTATGACCATGCTTTACTGCATCAAGAGTAAGCTCACGGAGTGTCGAGAGCGTAGCAACAAGAAATTCAAGTTCGGTACCATTTTTTGCTCATTCTTCTTTGAGAGGGTACCCAGTCTGAGTCTGAGAGAGACGGTATGGGGGCATGTGGCCTCCTTCCCAGTGGTATGTAGATGGGAAGCATTGTTGCCACGACAGGGGGGAGGAATGACCATAGAGTCCTTCAATGACAAGTTCTTCGACTAGTCGGCACGATAGATTCTAGTGATAGAGGACTACCCCTACGTTGGAATCAACTTTTCCAAGGATCCAGACATGCTCGTACCTCCTGGAGAGGAGCGAGGAGAGATAGGTACGTGTATTTTAAAGTTATTTAATTTTTAGTTTATTTTATATATATCATTTTTTATATGCATCAGAGTATTTGACAACTATGTATCTGTTATGTATAGATGTGGGACTAGTGCACTCGACAGACTTCTCGAGGACTAGGCGACGTCCTTGACCAGAGGCAGTACCAGCAGCAGTCGTCAAACCAACAGCCGCAAGGGGACCTCCAGCCAGAGAGGATGAGATATTTTTTAGACGAGTGGAGAGAAACCTCACCACACTCACTCGTGCAGTTCCCATGGCCGAGATCGAGGATCTCCCACCATCGACGCGGCCTCATGTATTTGGGGTGCCACGAACTTGGTTCCAACTCTTCCGTCATTTGGCAAATGTCGTCGTTCACTACATTAGGCACAATAGGCCCCAAGCTTAGATAGGATGGACTATCATGTGCCAAGGGAACTTTTTGTATATTTTTTAGGGAATAAGCCCCATGATGTATATCAGATTATTATTTTTGAGGCGTTCACACCCACCTATGTACTCTGAGACTTTTTGATATATATATTTACATCTTTTTTATGTCTTATGGACCACATTTTTTACAAATGTATGTACATGTGTATGTGTGTGCAACATGCCAATCTAATACTTGATTAGATAGAGTATATGTCATTTGATTTAATCTCCTAGGAACATGGATGTACGTAATGTAATCAAAGCAACGTTCTAAGAGACGTACCCTAAGGAAACGTCGGTGTAAAGTAGGATCATAAATGCGATAAACCCCATTTAACTGGGACACAACCAGCTATGCAGCTAAGTAGACCCAGAGGTGAGAGATACCATGTGACAAAGCGTCACGAAGCAACTCTATCATTGTTTGTACTCGACGACATTGTTTGTAGCGTCACCTAGACAGATACCTCTGGAAGATAGCAACTGGCCTTGAGGCGTGAAAATCACCCAAGCTGCGGAAGTAAGCCTCTAAGTGTGTCGGTTAGCGCGGTTCGCAAACCCAAAGAACACCTCTGATTCACTTGACATATTCCATAGTGAAAAAGATGACATAAATGATGACACGTCCATAAAACAAAAAGACAAAAAATAATTGTACAAGAACTATACATATGTACAAGAAGTCACCCAGGTGACGAACCTACGAGTAATACTTCTTGAGGTAGAGCCCATTTCTAGGCTCCACCAAACCATTTCCCTCAAAATCAACCAGATGATAAGTGCCCTTCTTTAAGACCTCCTTCACAATGAAAGGTCTGAACCACATGGTTTTAAACTTGCCTGCCCCCAGAGGATCCTTATCTTGGTCGTAGACCAGGACAAGGTCGCCTTGGGAGAAAATTCGAGGACGAACGGACCGATCATATTGACACTTAACTCGTTGCTTGTGAGCCTCGTTGGCCAAGGTTGCATCACGGCATTGCTCATTGAGCTGATCGAGATATAATAGGCGTTCCTCAAGCGGTGAAATGCCTGGCAATAAATCTAATGCCAACTTTAAAGATGAGAGCTGGCACTCTATAGGAAAGACTGCTTCCAACCCATAAATGAGTTGAAAAGGTGAGAAACCAATGCTAGTCTTTATATACTTTTGATATGCCCATAACATCGAGTACAACATCAAATTACAATTTTACTTGGCATAATTGATCGTTCCATGTAGAATAGTCTTGAGAGACTTATTCACAGCTTCCACCTGACCATTCGCTTATGGGTAGTACGGCGATAAATGTTCTTTCCTCAACCCAAGCTCTGATGTTAACTCAGACATCATTTTGTTCTGGAAGTGACTTCCATGGTCAGTGACAATCTCCTTTGGGATGTCGAACCTTTCTACTATCTGGTCAAAAATGAAGAGAGATATTGTTTCGCTATCATTATTGAACGTTGGCATAGACTCGACCCACTTTGTGAAGTAGTCTACTGCTACGATGATATAACGATGCCCCCTGGCTGAAGCCAGGTGGCATGTAGTAAAATCAATCCCGCACTTGGTGAAAGGACCAATAGTAATGACAAGAAACATCGGAGAAGGATGTGCCCTCATCTTCCGAGAGAAGATCTAACATGGGTGGCACTTCTTGACTGACTCAACACAATCCTTTATTAACGTAGACCAAAAGTAACCATCTCATAGAATATTTTTGGCTTTTTCCAACGCCGACAAATGACCACCACATGCTCCAGTGTGGCAGTCATTAAGAACGAGCTCTTCTTCCTCGTGTATAAGTCACCGGTGAAGAATGCAATCTACACCTCGACGATACAAAGTGTCATCGAGTATGAGATAGTTTTGTGCCTGATGGTGAATTCGTCGACGCTCCTCGTGAGAAGAAGAAGTGGGGCACTTCAAAGTCTGGATATAGACTAGTATATATCCATACCAGGGGTCCGAAGATGCGATCAGAAAAAGATCTCCTTTAATAGGCGATTCTTCGGGTGTAACATCGCCTCATTCGACCAGAATTTCCAAAATAAGTTTCGCAAAGACCAGTGACTTTTTTGGATTTCGCAGAAAAAAAATCCAAGTCAAATTCTTGTAGTCTTACAATCAATCTACTGATCTTTTCGCCAATGACGCGTCATGTCATCACATATTGGAATGGAATCACAATTGCAATGACGGTGGTCTTGTGAAGCAAAATATAATGATGGAACCATTAGACGGAATGCATTGTTGCCAACGCAAGCTTCTCAACATGGGAATAGTTGAGTTTTGACCCAACCAGGCCTCGGCTCAGGTAATAAATCACATGCTCTTCAAGTAGATCGTCCTCTTGAACCAAGACCATACTGATGGTCGACTCTGCAGCGGCCAAGTACAATAAGAAATCTTTATTATAATTGGGAGGCCAGAGCAGAGGGGAAGACGTGAGGGCATGTTTAAACGCTTCGAAAGAGTGTTGAGCGGCTTCGTCCCAATAGAAAGGGACTCCCTTCTTAAATAAATGCATGAACCCTTTAGTTATCTCAGCATAGTTTGCGATAAAACGTCGTAGAAATTTCACTTTCCTCTGTAAGCTTTGAAGTTGGGGGACTGTGCATGAGGGAGGCAACTGAACTATCGCTTCAACATTCAGAGGATCGACCATGATCCTTGTTGTCAAAACTATGAAACCTAAAAGACGACCCGACGTCACGCAGAAACTACACTTATTAGGATTCAAGCATGTTAGGGTATTTAGACACTTAGGAGTTAGTTAAGATCTACTTGGTCTAATGTGTCATTAGGTAAAAGTGTGTTTCTTAGTGTGTTTCTTTAGTATGCATTAGTATGCATTTGTAGTTAGGAAATCCGACGGTCACAATATGTTCCCGGCATAGAGTGATCTGACGATTCATACTCTCCTCGATCTTAACGGCCGTTGATCTGTGGCTTAACACCCAATTGGTCCATGATATCTATTTAAAGAGCATGGAGGTTCATTTTCTGACGATCAATTATGAGAAACTCTCTTGTAAAATCTCTTTGTAATATTTTTCTTTGCATTAATAAATTGCTCCAAGTGGTCGCGTTGGCTGGGGCCGTGGATGTTTCCCCGTAGGGGTTTTACCATGTGAAAACATCGATGTGTTGATATTTAATCTGGTTATGTGAGTGGTTATTGAAGGTGTTTGTCCTCTGTTGGAATACCTGTGTTGTCGAACATGGTATCAGAGCTTGTTTGAAGACCCGCTCATGTTGTAGATCGAGATCATGAAGCCGAGTTGTCTCATCTCCATTTTCTTTAATTTACATACATATCTAGGCCGAGAGGACTATTCCATTGTTTCTGAAGCACTCGTTTCAATCAGGATCACTTTTCGTTTCACTCGAAAAGGTTTCTGTTTCCCGAGATACGGCCATTACAGTCAGATCCGGAGGTATAAAGCCTGAATACACATTTTTTAAATTTTTGCAAAGTATTATTTTGGTTTGATATTATTTGTTTCCAGGTTGCTACTCTTTTAGATCTGCATATTCTCTTTTCCCTGCGCCCTGTGCGATCTCAGAAAATCATAAACAGATAGGAAAAGGTGCATCTTCCGGGTAAGCTAATTGAGATCTAACCCTTGTTGTCATCGAGAAGCGAAATTTTTTTCTTGTGTGAAAAGAGATTTTTTTGAGCATGTTCTCCAAGGTCATCTTCAACAACAAAAACAACAGCCCCAAAAACCCCAATCCTCTTGCGAAACAATACAATATGTTTTGCTATACCATTTGGTTAAAAGTTGTCTTATTAAGTAAGAGGTCTTGAGTTCAAGTCTCTCTTTTGTTACTTTTTTTTTTAAAAGTTCATGTTAAAATTGTAAAGTGTATTTCACTTCAAGTATAAAAGTGAATCACTAAACTGATCCCCACTTCTCTTTATAAAAGTGAGTCACTTCATAAAGCAACTTACACCACCACGTGGTCCTTTGGTTATCGTTTATGTCGTTTTTTAAAAGGGCATAACTCTCACATCCGAAGTCCATTTTAAGTGTTGTTTTTTTTTAAACCGCATAAATTTTTGACATATTTCCATTCATATCATCAGTTTCAGTTTTTAAATCCATATTATCTGCATATTTAATATGTATTCTACAAGTAATCTCTTACTTACCAGCACTAACTACTTCTAATGGAAATCACATATGGAGGATTTATTAAGAAGTAAAGGCTTGTAACGGATTACCTTGGGAAAGGAAAAAACACCAACTGATGTTGATAAGAAAGTAAAATGGGATAATATGAATGATGAAGCACATGGATTAATCGGAATGTCCATCTCTCCTGATTTAAGGTTCCACCTTCAATCAATTGATAAACCCAAAGAAGCTTGGGAAAATATTGAATCTGTGTTTGGTAAACACAATATTATTTGAGCACAATAGTTAGAAAATCAAGTACTAACTTTAAGTCCAAGTGCTTTTTCTTGCATTGAAGACTATCTATCTAAGTTTAAAACACTTAGAACTCTATGTGAAGAATGTAAGATATAGATAGAAGAAGATCGTTGCATATATCTTATTCTTTCTAAGCTAGGTAGTGCATATTTTGTGTTTGTATCTACCTTTTATGCCATGCAAGAGGCTCTAGGGACAGCTTATCAAAAACCTAGTCGTGAGAACTTTTGTGATGCTTTGATTAGACAGAAAGATAAGCTAGTACAACTTGGAGTGATCAGCACTGTAGGTACCTCCAACAAAGCCTTAGTTGTCCATCAGAAAGATAAACCCAAGAATCCCAAGAAGCAACATCCTCACCACAACAACAAGCAATATAAGGGTCCCAAACCCACTCAAACAGCTTCCGCTCCTAATGGAGACAAAGGAGAAAAATATAAAAATAAGAAGACTGAAAGACATTGCAACTTTTGTGATAAATATGGTCATGATCAGTCCAAATGTTTCAAGAAGATGACATCTTTAGAAGAAGTGATGAAGAATCACAACATCAATATTGATTCTACTTCTTCTTCTTCTTCTCATGGACATGCACTTTCAGCTTTTGGTTTCTCCTTCAATACAACTTCTAATTCTACTTCTAATGAGTGACTTATTGATTCTGGAGCATCTTATCATATGGCTAAGGATAGATACATATTTTCTACTCTAAATGAATGTAACACCAAGAAAAAAAAAATTGGTGATGATAGATCTCTTAGTGTTGAAGGATCTAGAACAGTTCAAGTAGAAAATGGTCATTTCAATGATGTATTATGTGTTTCAAGTCTTTCTTGTAACCTTCTATCAGTATATCAAATCACTCATTCAGGTGAAGGTAAAACCATAGCGTTTTCACCTCACCAAGTTGTAATCAAGGATCTAAAAGATCCTAAGCATGTTCTTGCAACTGGAACTGTTGATGATATTACCAGGTTGTACAAGTTTGACAACTTTGGGTCATCATCTTTTTCATCAGTTTTTGTTGCTCATAGCGATGACTTGAGAAAACTTTGGCATGAGAGGTTTGGTCATCTAAACTATCACTCATTGCAGCAACTATGTAATCAACAGATGGTGATTGGTCTTCCTCTTGTTTCATGCAGAGATGGTGTTTTTTCCAGTTGTGTTCTCGTCACGCCTCGGGTCCTTTGCAGCAAGTTGTTCACAGTGATTTGTGTGGTCCACTTTCTTCTCCTTCTTTTTCTAGGTGCAAGTATTTCTTAACTTTCATTGATGACTTTTCCAAACATACTTGGGTTTACTTCTTAAAACTTAAGAGAGAAATTTTTAGAAAAGAAATATGGGCATCAAATTCAAAGGTTAAGAACAAATAATGGAGGCGAATATGTGAACAATAATTTTACAAGTTATTGCACTACACAGGGAATCCAAATGCAACACATTGTTCCATATACACCACAAAAAAATGGTGTTGTTGAGAGAAAGAACCGCACATTAAAAGAAATGGCTAATTGTATGTCCAATCTAAGGGATTAAGTCTAAAGTATTGGGCGGAAGCCATCAAGTGTGCAAATTACATAGTAAATCGCACTCCCACAAAGGCTCTTAAAAATATAACATCGGAAGAAGCTTGGGCTAAAATTAAACCAGATGTAAGTCACTTTTGTGTATTTGGCAGTATAGCATGGGCTCACATTCATGATGAGAAAAGGAAACAATTGCATCCTAAAAGTGAGAAGTGTATATTTGTTGGTTAGTCTGAAGATGACAAAGGTTATAGACTTCTTCAAACACATTGTAATGAAATTATTATTATAAGATATGTTAAATTTGATGAAAATCTCTTGGCCTGGGAGCCTAATTTGATGTTTGTGCCTTATTTGGCCTACGAGTCTAATTCGATGGTTGTGCCTTCTTCAGCTTGCGAGCCATCTTCAACATTTGTGCCTTATTTTGTTCTGGTTTCTTCTTCAGATGATGACAGTGAGGATGAAAATCCACCTCCACCTGCTCACATTCCTCTAGATGAGTCCTTTGAACTGAAACCAGCACCAACTCCACTACTTCCTAGATGGGTTCATTCAACACGAGAAGTACATGGTGATCTTTTCGGTGATTCAGTATCGCACAGATTCATAGTTCCAGCGAGCCTCTTCTCTTTTGGATCAAGTTTCAAAAACTCATGATCCATAGACATTTGCAGAAACTTCAGGTCATCCAGATTGGGATACATCAATGAATGAAGAGTATCATTATTTAATGGAAAATGATACTTGGGATATTGTACCTCTTCCAATAGGAAGAAAACTTGTCAGATGTAAATGGGTCTATGGAACTAAGTATGCATCAGATGGAAGTGTTGAAAGACACAAGGCTCGGTTATTTGCCAAAGGATTTTCCCAAGTTGAAGGAATTGACTATAATGAAACCTTTGCCCATGTAGCCAAAATGAATTCCATCTGCCTTGTTCTTTCCCTTGCTGCCTCACATAAATGGGAGGTCCATCAGATGGATGTTAAATCCGCCTTCTTGCACGGATATTTGCAAGAAGAAATCTACATGGAAAAACTGCCTGGCTATGTCCAGAATGACTCTAGCCTTGTTTGTTTCCTTAAGAAATCTCTTTATGGTCTCCAGCAAGCTCCCCGAGCTTGGTATGCCAAAATGGATAGCTTTCTTATTTCCATTGGATTCTCTAGATGTCATTTTGATCCTAATGTCTATACCAAGAAGGTAGAAAGCCATATCATATTCCTTGTCCTTTATGTTGATGACCTTATCCTTACTGGTGGTGACTCAAAACTTTTAAACCATGTGAAAACAAGCCTTAAGAAGAAATTTGAAATGACAGACTTAAGTTTTTTGCACTATTTCCTTGGCCTCCAAGTTTTGCAAACCAATGAAGGAAATTTTTTTTCCCAATATAAGTATGCTTGTGACCTTATTCGTCACTTTCACATGGACGATTGTAAACCATCCCCTTCTCCCTTCCAGTATGGAGTCAAGATTACTATCACCTGTACTTCTCCCGAAGTTGATGACACCCTGTACTGTCAATTAGTTGGTAGCCTCTTATACTTGACTCATACCTGTTCTGATCTTTTCTTTGTTGTTGGTCTTGTTGCCTGGTATATAAAAACACCCCATGAAAGCCATTGGAAAGAAGCTAAAAGGATACTTCACTATGTCTGTGGTACAGTTCAGTTCGGGATACATTACAATTGGACTCCTTTATTGACTGGTTTCACTGATTCAGATTGGCCCAGCGGCCCTGATGATCAAAAGTCTATTGCAGGTTGTGTTTTTAGCCTTGGTTTAGGACCTGTCACTTGGGCCTATAAGAAACAACAGGCTATTGCACTTTCTTCAGCAGAAGCAGAGTACCGAGCAATGGTAAATGCAAGTCAGGAAGTTGGCTTCAACATATCCTTTCAGAGTTTGGATTCCAGCAGTAGCATCCAACCAGCCTTTGGTACGACAATCAGAGTGCCATCAAGCTCACCAAATACCCAGTTCAACATCAACGTAGAAAACACATCGAGCTACACATGCACTTTATCAAAAAGCTCATTCATGATCACTTTATTGAAGTCCTTTTTTTCCCTACAGAAGATCAAGTTGCAGACATTTTCACAATGTCTCTTATAGAAGTGAAGTTTTCCAAACTTCGATCTATGTTAGGAGTTCAGGAAGTTGTCATTAAGGGGGGATAGGCTCTAATGCCTCCTTCCTTCTCTTATTGTGTCACCATTGTAAATCCTTCAATCCTATCCCAAGTTGTTCTTAAGGGGGGATGTTAGGATATTTAGACACTTAGGATTTAGTTAATATCTACTTGGTCTAATGTGTCATTAAGTAAAAGTGTTTTTCTTTAGCATGCATTAGTATGCATTTGTAGTTAGGAAATCTGACGGTCACGATATGTTCCCAACATAGAGTGATCCAACGGTTCATACTCTCCTCGATCTTAATAGCCATTGATCCATGGCTTAACACCCGATTGGTCCATGATCTCTATTTCAAGAGCATGGAGGGTCATTTGTCGATGATCGATTGTGAGAAACTCTCTTGTAAAATCTCTTTGTAATCTTTTTCTTTGCAATAATAAACTGCTCCAAGTGGTCACGTTGGTTGGGGCCGTGGATGTTTTCCCGTATGAGTTTTACCACATGAAAACATCGATGTGTTAATCTTTGACCCGGTTATGTGAGTGGTTACTGAAGGTGTTCGACCTCTGTTGGAATACCTATGTTATCAAACAAAGCAAATTCGATAGTAGAGACATCGTTCAAAAAATAGTCAGAGGTGTGCGGGATGATCAACTCTCTTGCGAGATCATGATGCTAGATCATCGAGATAAGCCTCGACTATATGTCTAAGGTCATGGAAAGAAAAAGACATGGCCCGTTGAAAAGTGGCTCCAGCATTCTTCGGGCCAAAATGCATCTTACGATAATAAAATGTGCCCCATAGACAGATAAAAGTAAAAAGGTTTTGACACATAGTGATAAGGATTATATTGTTGAAGATGCAATCGAAATTTGTTTGTGTTGCACTTGTGGAAACATTTGAAGATAATATGATGAAGTGCATGAAGATATGCTAGGAAATTTTGAAGATGTTTATGAATTCGAATGTTATGATACATGCATTTGGTTTATTATTACGACTAATATAATTGTGACTATGATGATGCATGCTATGTATAGAAAGGAATTGGAGCTATTGAGGAAGACAATTGCCAATAATGAACAACCTCAAGCAAAGGGTGACCATGGGAAGGCTGGGGTCGAAATATTGCTGACGAGACTGTGAAAATCCTGCTAAAGCACTGTTGATGAGGTAGAGATCAAAAAGGGAGTGCTAGCAGCCAAGAACCGATATAAAGATATTCATGCCTATGTGGCACAAGGTATGAAGGGATTTGGTAAGAAGCCCTTCCGAAATATTTCATTGTCTCATGTTATGCATGAAGATTGAAAGGGATATGGTATGCCATGGATACCCAAGTAGGGTATGATTTAGGAAGGAGAACCTGAATGATGGAGGCATGAACCTCTGGTAGTAAAGATTGATTGTAACCCTCAGAAGAATTCATGAACTGGTATTTCATGAACACATGGACCAATCAAGGAACGATTGGAAACAAAAGTTCTCATAGATAGCACGTTGCATGGAATTACTCCAAGGAAATGCATATTTGCATAAAGGACAGACAATGGATTTCCCATTGAGGAAGGAGGACCTTCCAACATTTCTACTCACATTGTAGAGGTGTTAGAGAAAACCAAATTTGGGTGGCCATGAGTGTTGGCACCCTAGTTATTAATGAAGGCATAATGCTTGGGTGCATTCATGCGAAACTTTTAAGTTTCATGTGTACTAATTTGGGATCATGATCGACCTATAGTAGGAAGCATGGTTCTGTTGTAAGAATGAATGAAAATGAATAGGCCATGTGGTGGAGAGGTTGGTTAAGTTCCAACACACCATGGCCAAGAACCTGTCATAAAGTGTGACAAACTTGAAATCAATGCAAGGGTGCATTGGGTATGAATGTGGCCACAAATGTTGGCGCATTCATTAAAATCAATTGATATCTGAGTCACATTTTGAAAATTTGGTAGGTTGGAATGATGCATAGGTAAGGGATGATGTATCTTTTCGCTTTGAATCCTTGAATAGATGAAATGACCTGGATTGTTAGTATACTTGATTTTCGAAAAAGGTAATGTACACGACAAACTAACAATTGTTTGGCTGTGTAAAGAATGAAATTGCAGGGAGGAAAGGGTCTTGGATATGGCAATGTTGTAAGTCCATAAGGAAGACCGATTGCCTGCTGAGCCAAACTGCAAGGAATGGTATTTCCTTTTTGAGAAAGTAATTTAATTGTTAAGTATGCACAATTGTGAAATTGCTGCGACGATGTTGTAAAGGTGCAATAAAATGTATATGCATGGAAAAGCTAACAAGTTGTTTGGCTGATTGAAGTTGAAAGTGCATGAAGCAAAGGGGTCGTGGATATGTCAGCATTGTAAGCCCATAAGGAAGGGCAATTGCCTGTTGAGCCAAACCATTATGGGAAGGAAATTCCCATAATTATGAATCCGGTTCCTGTGTGGAACAAATATGAAAACAAATCGTGAGATTGGAAAATCTATGGGTGACAGATTTGCAATAAAATTCTGAAAGTTAGAATTTATAATGATGTCTCATGAATTTTGTATACCTGTGATACATGTGAGAAGAAAATACATGTCCAGAAAGGACAGATGAGGGCTGTCAAACTTGAAGATGATGAACATGGCTACTATTGAGCCATGAAAACCCCATGATAAGCCATGATTGCCTTAAAATTATTGTGTTGAGGTAACACAAGCCGAAGGTATGCCTCGGCAGAGCAAGTCTGAGGGACGCCTCGACTGTAAGACTCGATAGAGTCTCTAAAATTTTCCAGTCCGAGAAAACCTTGGCAGGGCAAGATGGATCGCCCGAGGGACTGTATAACAGTGAAGGGGATGCCTGTGCCTGGGCCTGGAGGGTGAGTGACCACAAGGAAGAGGAGACCTTAATAATTCTTGTAAACTATTGGGATCATGCACACAGTGGGTAGTTTCCCATGCGGAAAAACCTTGGAAAGGAAGATGAAATCATGATAGCTCTTGTGAACTATTGAATTGGAATCATGCACCCAGTGGGTACGTCAAGGAAAGCGATGAGCATGGATAACAAAACTACCATGTGGATACAGATCCACAAACTGCACAGATAAGTATTGTGCTAAGATTATGAAATTTTCCTTTTGAATTTTGAACAACAGTAAGATGTTTTCGCACAAAATTGTGATTAATGTGCTTGTTGTCCAAGAATTATTGAAGGTAGATGATGAAGACTAAGATCCTGAAAGAGGACCTGGTCGAGGACGAAGGTCAAGAATTCTAAAGTGGCTGAATGAGAAAGGTGTGACAGGTGTTTTTGAGAAAGAACACCGAGGACGGTGTTCCTTTAAGGGGGAGGGAATTATAACACCCTATTTCCCCCAATTTGTAATTAATAATAAAATAGGAATTTCCAAGGTAATGCATGAGGAAAATGTAAATGTATTATTGTTTGAGTTGCCAATAACTGACTGTGGGGGTGAAGCCTTGAAAGTATTGGCCATGATATCACTAGAGGAAGAATGTGAAAACTATAAGAGAGGGTTCATTATGACAAATAACCCCAAATTTCCCTTGATGAGGATGACAACCTCCTTCGGATCCCAAGGAGAGAAATCAGTTAATGAAGATAGGACCGGTGGTTGAATTATCAACCACCCCCATGAATGGAAACATGGATTGTCAGCTCGAAGTACCACAGGGACCTGTAGACCTGAGCTTCCTTCTGAAAGAAGGAATAGGATAGGTTGGCAAACCTTCCAAGGTAAGAGGGATACACACGGGAGAGGAGACACCAGACAAAAAAGAGCGTAAGCTCGCAAGGGAGATGCGCAGAGCTCTCCAACGAGTCATGAACTGAAGTCCGCAAGCTTGATGCTAAGGAGCATCTGAGAAACCTCGTCGACGCCATAACTAAGAGAGAGAAAGCTCTGGGTTACAGAGAACATGACCCAAACAGAAGCGGAAACAAAGGAAGAACCCTCGAGAAGTGTGAGAATTCCCTAGTGATATCATGGCTTGGCACGGGGGTGGCCAGAGTGATAAGAATGAATGCCTCTGTGCCCATGGTCGGGTGGAAGGATGAACACCCACAGTTAGTTGGTTGGTGGCAACCTATAATAGATAAGCGATCTTATACCCTATGTAATTTATCTGTAACTGTGTATGAATTGTCTATACTGTGTATGTTGCAAGAATTGTGTATGACTTCTTAATGGATATACTGTATTCCTTTTATCACTGTTGGGTTGTATAATTAGGCCAATAAGAAATCATATGGTTAGGATATGTTTTATACTCGTAAATACTTGTGTCATTTGGTGGCATAATCCCGAGTCACGAACTGTGTGTTCATCGACCGTGAACACAATTTCATGTACGCATGTAAACTTTCCTAATCGTTTTGAGTCCCTTGGAGGACAAAGCGTTAAGCCCAGAATAAGAGCGCAAGTCTCTTAAGTCCTTCATAGTTGATGAAGCTCGGGAGGGATAACACTTGCAGAGTGTTCCTTAAACCAAGGTGGATTGCAGAGGAATGAACAAAGGTTCGAAACCTTTGGAGACCGAAATTATTCAAGGACTGGAAGCAACAAAGGGTCCAGAGGAAAAACGGTCAATATTGGAGGAACGCAGAGATGAGGACGAAAAACCGTCAGATCTACAAAAGTAGAGATAACCTTAACGCTTTGTGCCCAAAGGAGGATTTCGACGTTTGGGGAAACAGAGGTAGAGATCCCTTCGAATGCGCGATACACGAAATCTCGACGGGAAGTTAGACCATCAGATATCAAGTTGGACACATGTCGATCGATGGAAGAACCAAAGGAGAGACGCATGGAAGTGATACGTGAGTGGGAGTGGGAGTGGTCAAAGGGCAACACTACACCAACTTATGATACGCGAAATAACGACGTGATTGTGGTCATTGACCCAGGAGTGGTCTGGACCATCGATCATCTAGAGGGAGATTTCGACGTCTCGGGAGTCAGGGGTTCGAAGGAAAGAATCTTACAATGTGCGAGTGACAAAATCCCAAACTCTTTGAAGAGGAAATCAAGCCGTCCATTGTAGAGGACGCATGGCGAGAGCTCAGCATTTCACTGACTCATAGAGCAAGAAGGTCAAAGAACATACTATTTGAACTAGCAATGTGTGAAGTCGCGATTTGATCGTAGTCGTCCATCAAGGAGGGCACGTGGCGAAAGCTCGGCGTTTCACTTACTCACAACTCGAAGGAGTCAATGAGCAAGGTTTTAAGGACTCACGATACGCGATATCGCAAAGGGATTCAGACCATTGGATCCAAGCCACGGAAGAACCGTTGGATCAGAACCTCCACGTGGTATCGTGTATCGAGGGTTCAAAGGTTGAAAGAATTTATTTTCGACTACAGAAGTCACAAAGTGCTGAGCATCGAGGGCTCGTGTGAACACGTGGCACATCCGTTAGGTGGGGACCGCATGGTTGACTCTTGGTGCACACATGTCGCCTGGGAAAGAGTCAACCCATTGTTGACTTATCGTGTTTTGAGGTTTCGTAGGATGAAGAAGTTGCACCTTGGTCGCTAAGGTCGCGAAATGCCGAGAGCCAAGGTCTCGTGCGACAGTCGGAAGCGACACAGCCCGCAAGCAGAATACAGTGGAGAAGACAAGTGGCGTGTACGCGTCGCTTTGGTAAAGTCCACGTAACATTGACCTTTCGTGTCTCGGGGATTCTTAAAGGAGGAGCACGAGGGCTCAACACTCCAACTCGCGAAGTCGCGAGTTGCGAGTAGTGCTAGTGTTTAGCCTAGCCTACAGTTATATGTAGCAGGCTCTAGTGAGGAGGGAGCCATACCTGTATCGCATCTTGGGTATCGGCGTTTGGAGAAAGAGGAGTCGAGAGCCTTGACTCTCCAACTCGCGAGTATTTTTCGGTGACCTTGATATTTTATTTGCCATGAAAGATGCAAAAGATTCACATGCCCCAATGGGAAAACATGGAAATTAAGGATATTAATCTATAGAATTTATGATTGGAACATTTTTCGTGATATGTAGCTAAAGTGAAACCATATACATTTGTAAAAAAAAAAAATCACATTAATGTTAACGTTAATGTGAATGTGTCAGATATATGTTATATAATATATAGATATATGATCATATTAAATTCACATGCCCCACTGGGAAAACATGGAAATTAAGGATATTAATCTATAGAATTTGTGATTGGAACATTTTCCGTGATATGTAGCTAAAGTAAAACCTATATATTTGTGAAAAAAAAAAATCACATTAATGTTCGCATTAATGTGAATGTGTCAGATATATATGTTATATAATATATAGATATATGATCATATTAAATTATATAGTTATTAAACTAGCCTAGATCCATCTTAACCCTAGATCTATCAAGCGCCTAAAGGGATCAAACATCTCAAGGTGCAAACATTTCTTCAAGTTTTGCACTCTAAAAGAGGTTTTCACCTCGAGAGATTTGATCCCTCTCGGTGCTTGATAGATCTGATATTAAGATGATATAATAAAATTTGTTGTATTATAATTATTAAATATAATATAATTCATTAGTAATATATAGTACAATATATTATATTTTAAGTAATATACTATTTATCATTGATTAATTATTACATACTACATTTTTTTTTTAGGTTACAAAGCCCAGGGAAAACCCTAAGTACTTCCCCTCATTTCAAATATGGTACTGAGGGTAAACCCTAGAATCTTCAAGGCACAACGCTAGTCAACAACATGGATTGAAGCCATTGTAATAATATACTAGTTAAGAGGTCAACATGTCACATGTGGAAATTGAACCCAAGTGGGGAGGATAATAATCATTACTCCCAACCACCCCGCCTAAACCTAATTAGCATATTTATTACATACCTCATATGACATACACCTTGTAAAAAATTTATGTAGTTTGACCTATGTAGTTTTGATTTCCACACCCAATGAAGCTCCCTAATTTTAGGCGGATTATGGAGTGGAGGTTGAGTTTGAAAAATCTAGTCATGCTAGCCACCATGATTAGAACCTAGTAGAGGGGAATTTAGGTTACATTGGAAAGATACAAGAAAGCATACAAGTGGACTTCTCATCTTTCCAATGTGTTAGTTTTAGGTGCAAATGGCAGGATACCTTCAAATCGAGTAATGTAAAGGAAAATCATGATAGCGGACTAATTGGTATCAACTCTGAAAATATGTGGAATGAAAATAAGGAGCCTTGTGTTTTTCGAAAACACTACAACCAAGTGTTTTTTTAACAAGGTGTGTTGGATATGGATTGGTGGTTCATACTAACACATGATCTGAGATTAAACATCTTTTTGAGAACAACAATGTTATCATGCCAAGTGAGGAAGATAATGAGAGTGATGGAAATGAATAGTAATATATACTTATTTTATTTCAACAATTATATAGTGGATGTGTCATTTTATTATGGTTATCTATAATTGGTCAATTATGTTTTTTATTCATTTTATGATGTTTGATATGAAAAGTTAACAACCATTTACAACCATCACGCTAATAATAAAATAAATTATTTTGGAAATTCAAGCTCTTTAATGAATTATGATTCATTTGTAATTGTAAGATCCGCTTGTAGGTTAAAGTGGACCTTATCATCCTCCCCCCCACAAAAAAATTATTCTACAGCTAACTTAATGAAAATTATATATATGGAATCGTATACAACATCCTAATCACATGAATGAATACATAATGAATGAGTGCACAATCAAATTTGCAATTTCATCTAAGTATGTGGATGAAGTAACATGTGATGTAGTGTCGTTAAGAGAATGTGGAATGGTCTTAGTTAGTCCATACTTATATGATCGTAAGACAATCTTCTACAGGACAAAGAATCAATATCAATTAACTAAAGCAGGTCAAGATTATGTAGTTCATGCTCATCATGTTAAGGAAAATAAAACACTTCAAACAATGGAACAATTAAAGAAGGCAGTGCAAGCAAGCAACAAACCAATAATTGTTTCAAATGAAGTAATCGATCGTAAGCAAGAACAAGAAATTATTGTTGAATGGAAAATCAATCATAAGTTGCTTCAAGATAGGCTCATGTCGTGCAAATATTACAAGTATCAACTCATTTGCAGTCATCTTTTTAATGCTATCATTAGTAATGTTGTCTACATGGATGATAGTGGCTTCAATAAGATGTAACAGGGTTCAAATGGCTAACAATATGTTGTTAGTTGTCATGATTGTGTTACAGTTGATCTTGATGAGACAGGTGCATAGGACAGAGTTCAGAAACAGAGGACAAGTCGAGTGGCCTATCTCGATCTTGTTAACTGGTCAGTAACCTTTTGGGGACCAAAAGGTCCTTTAGTGGGGAGGTGTGATCCAGAATCGGATCCAAGAGACTGATAGGGCTCAAAAAGGCTCAAAAAAGAAAGTTCTCATAATTGGTTGAAACCAATTCCATTATGTCTGTCTCGTCACGCTGATTCCAGCCATATAATCACTTTCTCAAACGGGCACTGTATGTGAGAGTTATTGCACTCTAATCGTTTTCCCAAATAGGCAAGCAAAGTCAACAGGTCCAGTCAAATGCTGACATCAGCATGACATCATTAGTGTTGACATGGCAAAGGCAGTTGGCGACAAGTGGTAGCCCGACAAAAGGTGACTGGTCAGTGACAGGGATCCACCCAACAGTTGACAAGTGGCAGTTTGTTGACTAATTGTTGGGTGCCACATGGCCCAATCATGGGCTTCCACGTGGCACCATGGGATTTGTCAATGGGTTCATATGGAAAAATGTTATGGAGTCCATGGGGTTTGATCCCATGACCTCCTGGGTCAACCAAAATCTTGACAAAGTCCCTCCACCAATGCGTCCTTGTGTTTCTTGTTTAACAAGGATCACTTTAGTTTAAATAAAGTGTACTGAAGTGAAAAGGGGCAAAAAGGAGGTTGGGGATAAGCCCCAACCCATGGTCAAACTCATGCACGTGAACACAACCCAGCAAAGGAGGGTGCTCCCTCTCATGCGCACCCAAAAGATAAATACCAGCCCCAGGATCCAAGGATATCCCATGAGACCAGTGGGGCACACTCCAAAAGGGGCCTAGCCCAGCTAAGGTGTCCTTTTATTTGCCCCTGATCCCATACAGAGTGCCATAAGACCAGGGGTGCGCGCCCAGTTAGGGGCTTATCCCTTTTATCTGCAAAAAATGGGTTTTTAACATTAGAAAATGTGATTTTTTAGTGATTTCCAGGCCTGTTAATGGAGATTTTGGTCATTTTGGGGGGATATTGGGCTCTTTTTGAGGCTAGATTTTGAGAGGAAGTTGGGGATGGATAACCAGCTTCAGATCTACAAAATCCAGGCTTGTTTGAGGCCATGGAGGGCAGTCAGAGCAAATTTATGATGAAGGGAAGCCAATCCAAAGCCATTTTTATGAAGGGAAGTTGTTGAGGAGCAGACGCTAGCGGGCCATTTATGGGAGCTCCGGTCATCCATTTTACGTGTCGTTTCTTCTGTTGGATTCTAGAGATCTAGAAGAACATGACCAGATCAGTCTTATATCCTAATGGCACTGCTGCAATGTACTTTTTGAGCTTTGAACATAAATAAAGAAGCCTCCCCCACTGAGACAAAGCCCCGGAGACGTAGGCAATTTTGTGTTGAACTTCGTTATCACTTCTCTTGTTATGGTTTGTTTTTCTTATTGCTTTAGTTCAGATCTGTATACTATTTTATGGCTGCTATGTTCCTTCATTAAATTCATCCTCTTTCATTCAGCTTCTTAAATGGTTAATTAACGCATGGAATTAAAAACTCAACCACGGTCATTAAAAGATCTTTCCGGATCAAGTGGTATTAGAGCTAGTTGACGTTTGGATTTGAGTTTTGCATGTTAACCAAGGAAAATCTATAGCGTGGTGAAGGCGAGCTTGTTGCAGAGAATCCATTAATTGGATTGATAAATAGAGCTTCTCATGGCTAGAAAATGGAATCGGAAGAAGGACTTTCTCAGGATGAGAAAGAGTTCCGGAAAACTTTCCTTACTATGTCGGAGATGGTGAACGTTTTGTACGAGGATTACTTGGAACGAAAGAGACCAGTTTTGGGTGAATCTTCAAAGGGAAAAAGTGAAGAGGAAGAGGATCATCCTCAGATTCCTCCTTCACCTCCATCATCACCTCCCTCTTCTCCTTCTTCTTCAAGTTCAAGTTCTAAATCTAATGCAAAGAAACATGTTCATAAGCATAAGAATGAAATGTCATTGTTAAAACTTGATGTTAAATTTGAGTTACCCACATATGATGATGAAGTAAATGCAGAGAAACTTGACAATTGGGTCAGGCAGATGGAGGTTTACTTCAGTGTGCAACAGATCAAGGATAAGGCCACACAAATCAAGTTGGCATCTTTGAGACTTGCAGGTACATCTCTCATCTAGTGGAAAAGCAAGTTGCAAAATGGAACGTAACAAGTGGGTAATGTATTTCCATCATGGCAAAGCTTCATTTCTGCACTTAGGAAACAATTCTATCCTTTGGGTTATAAAGAAAAAGCATTAATTGAATGGCAATCTCTAAAACTAAGAAAAGGACAAACAGTGCAAGAGTATACAGATAGCTTTCATAAAATGGCATTGATGTTAGATATCCCATTACATACACAGGAAACCCTTATGAAGTATATAAGAGGTTTACCTGCACATATTAGAAACATTGTATTCATGTTTGGACCCACTAACCTTGATGAGGTTTTTGTTCAAGCGACATACATTGAAGCGGGGAAAGCAGGTGTATCAGGGGAATCGTCTTCAAGGAAAGAGGACAAGAGGAAATGGCATGGCAAGAATTCAAATGTAGTGACAAGGAAGGAAGGGAAGCCCTCTTGCAAGCATTGCAAGAAAGAGGGACATGATGAGGACAGATGTTGGCAGTTG
Source organism: Picea engelmannii (assembly GCA_009831015.1). Lineage (NCBI taxonomy): Eukaryota > Viridiplantae > Streptophyta > Pinopsida > Pinales > Pinaceae > Picea > Picea engelmannii. The sequence goes on from ML779354.1 coordinate 1,296,055, forward strand.
CATCCCGAGAAGAGGCCAAAGTGGTTCAAGGAAAAGAAGGCAATGCAAACAATGGCAGCGACAACAAGACCCACAGACTTGGGATCGTATTTAGGTGATGAATCAAAGATCTCATTGGTTGGTATGACAGGTAAAATTGGTGAAGGCATTGATTGTAGAAGCAACTTGTTTCATATAAGGGTAATCATGTGACACACTAAGATAGACACATTAATCGACAATCGATCTCAATCTAATCTAATCTCTGAAGAATTGGTTAACCAATTAGGGTTAAAAACACAAACTCATCATAATCCTTACACGCTTAAATGGATAAGCAATCATCATCAAATGCACATAACAAAGTAGTTCACAATCAAATTTGCAATTTCATCTAAGTATGTGGACGAAGTGACATGTGATGTAGTGTCGTTAAGAGAATGTGGAATGGTCTTAGGTAGTCCATACTTATATGATCGTAAGGCAATATTCTACAGGACAAACAATCAATATCAATTAACTAAAGCAGGTCAAGATTATGTGGTTCATGCTCATCATGTTAAGGCAAATAAAACACTTCAAACAATTGAACAATTAAAGAAGGCAGTGCAAGCAAGCAACAAACCAATAATTGTTTCAAATGAAGTAATCGATCTTAAGCAAGAACAAGAAATGATTGTTGAATGGAAAATCAATCAGAAGTTGCTTCAAGATAGGCTCATGTCGTGCAAATATTACAAGTATGTCAGCTCATTTGCAGTCGTCTTTTTGATGCTATCATTAGTAATGTTGTCTACATGGATGATAGTGGCTTCAGTAAGATGTAACAAGGTTCAAATGGCTAACAATATGCTGTTAGTTGTCATGATTGTGTTACAGTTGATCTTGATGAGACAGGTGCACAGGATAGAGTTCAGAGACAGAGGACAAGTCGGGTGGCCTATCTCGAGCTTGTTAACTGGTCAGTAACCTTTTGGGGACCAAAAGGTCCTTTAGTGGGGAGGTGTGATCCAGAACCGGATCCAAGAGACTGATAGGGCTCAAAAAGGCTCAAAAATGAAAGTTCTCAGAATCGGCTAAAACCAATTCCATTGCGTTCGTCTCATCGCACTGATTTCGTCCATATAATCACTTTCTCAAACGGGCATCGTATGCAAGAGTTATCGCACTCTGACCGTTTTCCCAAACAGGCAAAAAAGTCAACAGGTCCAGTGAAATGCTGACATCAGCAGTGTTGACATGGAAAAGGTAGTTGGCGACAAGTGGTAGCCCGACAGAAGGTGACTGGTTAGTGACAGGGATCCACCCAGCAGTTGACAAGTGGCAATTTGTTGACGAATTGTTGGGTGCCACATGGCCCAGTCATGGGCTGCCATGTGGCACCATGGGATTGGTCAATGGTTTCATATGGAAAAATGTTTTGGAGTCCATGGGGTTTGATCCCATGACCTCCTGGGTCAACCCAAATCTTGACAAAGTCCCTCCACCAATGTGCCCTTGTGTTTCTTGTTTAACAAGGATCACTTTAGTTTAAATAAAGTGTACTAAAGTGAAAAGGGGCAAAAAGGGGGTTGGGGATAAGCCCCAACCCATGGTCAAACTCCTGCACGTGACCACAACCCAGCAAAGGAGGGCATTCCCTCTCATGCGCACCCAAAATATAAGCACCATCCCCAGGATCCAGGGATATCCCGTGAGACCAGGGGAGCGCACTCCAAAAGGGGCCTAGCCCAGCTAAGGCGTCCTTTTATAAGCCCCTGATCCCATACAGAGTGCCATACAACTAGGGGCACATGCCCAGTTAGGGGATTATCCCTTTTATTTGCAAAAAATGGGTTTTTAACATTAGAAAATGTGATTTTTTAGTGATTTTCATGCCTGTTAATGAAGATTTTGGTCATTTTTGGGGGATATTGGGCTCTTTTTGAGGCCAAATTTTGGGAGGAAGTTGGGGATGGATAACCAACTTCAAATCTATAAAAACCAGCCATGTTTGAGGCCATGGAGGGTAGTCAAAGCAGATTTATGTTGAAGGGAAGCCAAGCCAAAGCCATTTTTATGCAAGGAAGCTGTTGAGGAGCAGACGCTAGCGGGCCATTTCTGGGAGCTCCGGTCATCCGTTTTGCATGTCGTTTCTTCTGCTGGGTTCTAGAGATCTGGAAGAACATGACCAGATCATCTTTATAGCCTAATGGCACTACTGCGATGTACTTTTTGATCTTTGAACAGAAATAAAGAAGCCTCCCCCACTGAGACAAAGGCTCGGAGACGTAGGCAATTTTGTGCCGAACTCCGTTATCACTTCTCTTTTTATGGTTTGTTGTTCTTATTGCTTCAGTTCAGATCTGTATATTGTTTTATGGCTGCTATATTCCTTCATTAAATTCATCCTCTTTCATTCAGCTTCTTAAATGGTTAATTAACGCATGCAATTAAAAACTCAACCACAGTCATTAAAAGATCTTTTCGGATCACCCTTGGCCATAATTCTAAGCACTCCAACAATTGGAGGTTGGATAAGCTCAAGTGTCTCAATTGGAAAGTGCAGGTCTAGGGGCACATCCACAAATTTCTCCAAAATCTTATGAGGTAATTTCATATTCCACCCAGCTAAAATACAGCTTGAGAAAATGAGAAACCACATCCAGGGAGGATGAATTGAGTCTCATGTCATATCCATGAGGTGGGAGATACACTCACACAAAAGAAATCGACCCTTGTTGAGTAGGATTAATCTCTGAATCTTGCATGGATGATGCTAATGGGGGTGAGGGTGATGCCAACCATTGAAGTCAGTGTACCTGCACCATTATGTTGATGTTATTATGAGCCAGGCGAAGTGACTGCAACTTTGCCACAACTTTGTTGTGGGGAGATTAACATGTGGGTGCTTGAGGAAGAAGTATAATCGATTAAGACTGGGATGGGGGGAGGAGGTAGCGGGTCAAGAACAATCCTTGTGTGAGTGGTGGAGCCCCGAATGTGTCCAAAAGACCTTGCCACACGTCCCTTCCATAGATTGTTGGTGTGGCTTGAATGCCTTGGAGAACTGCACCTTCTATGGATCATGGTTGTTGTCATTGCTTGGGTTGCGGTTGTTGCCCTTGTGTGGGTCCTGGTTGGTGCCCTTTCTTCTGCTCGTGGGATATGATTCAAGGAGGTTCGCCCATTTACCCTAAGTCTCACTAGCGTGTCTCTAATTTCAGATTGGCTTGACGATCTGGGATTGAATTAATATGTTGAAGAATGTGGAAAGGAACCAGACTATGGAAAGCTTCTATCTCTTGTTGGATTCGTCGAAATATTGAAATTAGACGAATATTTGAAGGAAAATAATTCAACCTCGCATGATTGTTGACAATTTTTTAGTCTCCTAGAAGGGTAATAGAGCCTATGCCTTGTTTCCTGGCCAACTGCAAACCTGTGAGAAGTGAAAATGCCTCAGCTTGGTTATTGGTGGAATGTCCTATGTTCCATGAATATAAAACCTGATATTTTCTCATGGGTTAAGGATTACCCCACCCGCACATGTCACACTGTAATGAAGAACATTTTTTACCATCATTATCCCACTTAAAAAAAAATGTTCTTCTTTTAAAAGGTTATTATTAATAGTTAATGTTCATAACCTTCTTAAAAACAATTGTTGGATTAGTTACAAAAGGGTGATTGATAATATACGTCAATCAATAGACATTAACCACCTTATATGTGGTATGTGTGTTTGTTTGTAATTGCCTCCTCCTTTATAGGACATGTTGTATGTGAGAGTGTGTGTGTGATAATAAACAATCAAATACATCATGCTTGACATTTTAGAATAGTTTCTATGACTTTAAAATATCATCTCGCTAATATAATTGTCTATAATAGTAAGAATTCTAATAGAGACATATTATGGACACTTTGAATACCATCATGAGACTCAACATGGTATTGAAAAAAATTAAACATACAACTAAGAATAATGGAAAATATAATAAGATTAATTGACACAATAACATAATATTAAGAACTAGATCTCAACACAATAATAAATTTCCCACTATGTCATTTGCAATTTTCAAGACTAAGGTTCCAACACCATATGTAAGGGTGCATTGGGTGCATTGTTAATTTACATGTTCCTAACATGAACTATCATTTTGAGATTCAATGCCAAAACACGATAATCAACTTTAAAGGTATTACTCTATAATAAATTTAACGATATTTGAGATTCAAGGTTAGAGAATGAAAATAATCAATTTTAAAAGTATTAATATATGGTAAATTGGTAATTTTACTCTTATTACTTGTAAGAATTATAAATTTCAATTTTTTTCCAATGTTTAAATATAGAAGTGAAATCCATATCCCTCAAAATAACTTAAAAGAAAAAAACTTGTTAATAAAAAAATAATAATGATCAATATCCTCCTTCCATATTGCTAACCTTATGATACAAATGTAAAGCCACATTTTAAGATTTGGAGATTTTTTTAATTCATAGTGCCATGCCTTTTGTCAAAGTATTTGTTTTTAAATAATATTTTCAATAATATACATCTTCCTTCCATATTAAAAATATTAATTTAATTTAATATTAATATTTATGAGTGACTAAATTTGATGAATATATAGGAATTGAAAAAATATATAAATATGAAAAAGAATATTTAAGTACTTAAAGAGGTTTTAAAAGAGGAAAGTGAATACATCATGATTTGACTGAAAAAAATTTAGAGAAAAAGAACTAGAGAAGAGATAAATATATAAGGTTAAACCAATTAGGAGGAGCGATGTAGGAGGGAGAGGAGAAAATCCTAAAGTGATTTTATGTCTATAGATGATTCGAGATCTTTTCATCGTGACTTATAAACAATTGCATTCAATGAGCATAAATTAAAGTGCACCAGTAAAGAAGGAAAAGCTAAAAAATGAAGAGACATAAGAATCAGATATGAACACAAAAACTTGATAACGGAGTTCGTCCCTAGTGGACTGCGTCTCCGGGTCCTACTCTCAAATGGGTAGGCTCTTTCATTAACTCATCAAAAGAATTTGGCAAAATACATAAGTATACCTCATTCTGAAATCAAGCTGCAGAAATAATGCTTAGATCGGAAAACAAACAACACCACTGAATTTGTGGCGTCGAATTACCCAAAAATGACTGTCTCCAAGCCTCGATCCAACTTTGACACTCTCAGACCTAAGAAGAAATTTGTCTTGGTTTGTGTGCCCTCTGCAACCTGCATTAATGACTGTACTTGCATAGAAATGTGTGCCAAGATGGTCATACGGTATGCAGGCCTCCTCCTGGTGGTTGGGCGGATGCAGCATTTAAGAATTGTTCTGGGCGTTGGTTACAATGTAATACCCGCGGCCTATTGGTTAGGGCGTATATGTTAAGGCGTAAGTGTGGGAGGAGGTCTCGGGGTCAAACCCAGCAGACTACCCTTTTGGCTTTGTATTGTTACATTGTGTATATATATATATATATATATATATATATATAACATGTTCGTTCCTCCAGTTTTAGCAGTGTGTCTAGAACTATATCCAAACGACTTAATCGTGGATAGGTTTGGCGTGGTCCGCCAGATTTGGTGGACCCGCCAAACTATTTTTTTCCAATTTTTTGCTCACGGGGTGTCCTAGGGCATTTCCTGCCTGCCACGTGGCACCCTCTTATTGGGCCACGTGGCGGCCTCTCACTTGTCCGCATTTCTACCTTCCAAGTCAGCACGCCATGACAACGTACAGACTATCATGTGGCACGATCTGATTGGTCCACGGATCGGTCCAAAAATGCCAAAATCGGGTGACACGTGGCATCATCTGGTGTTGCCACATCACCATGAAGACATCAGCATGCCATGTGTCACATTCCTTCTCCTTCCATGTGTGTTGTATGGATGTTGACATCAGCAGTACGGATGTTAACTCATCCCCTGTTGACTGGGCTAGGTTGACCAAACTTTGACAGCGAATATCTTTCAATCTGTAACTTTGTTTGATGTGTCGTTTGCATCATTAGAAATCTTGCGACACGCTCTTCACGATCATGTCATTTTCACTGAGTTTGGGAAATTTCAATTTTTTCCCTTTCTCTGTTTGTTGAAGCCATTTTAAGCGTCCTGAGTTGCCTCTGTGAGTTCTGAGTTGTTCTTATCCTTCTCTGGATCCTTTTTGGATTACGCCTTCCCATTGAGAGCTTCGTGGACCACCAAAATCTTTCATCAATCAACAAGTAAGTGAGGGGAGAGTCCCCTCACTTTGTCCTTCTCTATCCACTTTGCCTTGCTTGGATGTGTGCCTTTTAAGCCTACTCGAAGATAATCAACGTTACCCCTGCGTGAAGTCCTCGTCCTCCTGTCCAGGATGATATCTTCCTGTAACTCATCCAAGTACTCAGGTGCAAACTCATCAACTGAAGGTATTGAAACTTCCTCATCTTAATCCATGATCACAGGAGGCTAAAAAAGTTTCAAGTTCTCAACGTTCACAACTGAGTAAATCTGCATGTAAGGTGGAAGATCTAGACGAAAAGCATTGGTACCACTTTTCTCTAAGATAGTGAAGGGTCCATAACGGATGGGCTTGAGTTTCTTGCCTTCACCCTTCAATCTCTCCTTGTTGATGTGAAGTCATACCCAGTCTCCAACCTATAACTAATGATCAACCCTGTGCTTGTCATGCCGAACTTTATACCGTGCTTGATTTTTCTCCAACTGTTCCCTGACTGCCTGGTGTGTCTATTGGATCCTATGGATGAACTTGAGGGCTTTGTCCTTTGTTCGTTCTTCATTCACATCGACATCTCTCCCATGCATCAAGTCCAAAGTAACCTTTGGTCGGTACCCAAAACGGGTCTCGAAGGGTGAACTCTTGGTGGATGAATGTAAAGCTCAGTTGTAAGAATGATGTACATAGGGTATCTGTTCATCCCATAACTTGGGATGCTTGATGCAGTAGCCTTGCAGTAGCCTCAAAGCAAAAGTACCATTGTTTTGTTTACCACCTCTCTTTGTTCGTCGGTCTGTGGATGGAAAGCAATGCTCCTCTTCAATTCAGTGTCCATCATCCTCCACAAGCTAGTCCAAATGTCCCCAAGGAATCAAGTATCTCAATCCGAGACAATGGATGTGGGTAACCCAAAGTGAACCCAAACATATTGAAAGAAGAGATTAACAGTCTGCTCAGTAGTGAACTTCTTTTTACATGGCATCAAGATACACATCTTGTTGAACCTATCCACTACAACATACAAATAATCATGACCCCCTTTGGTCATTGGTAAACCCCCTACAAAATCCATGGAGATATTTTCCCATGGATGGGATGGAACAGGGAGTGGTGAGTATAGCCCCAATTTTCTATTAGTGGGCTTACAAGTAGAACACATCACACATCCCTTTACATATTTAGTTACAATTGCTTTCATTTGAGGCCAGTAACAAAACCTCTGCAAATGAGCCATAATTTTTCCTACCCCAAAATGCCCAAACACAAGAGAATTGTGAGCTTCTCATATTACATGGACTCGTTCACTTGTAGGAATACATAGCTTTCCAAGATGATAGAGTAATTTTCCCTGCAGACAATAGTTCAATACCTGTGCACCAAGGGTTAGCTCTGCATATGCTTCTTTAAAATCTTCGTCGATGACATATTGTTCTACATAGCTATCATGAGATAAAGAAGTATTCTTCAAAATAATATAAGCAACAATAAGAGGGTCTAGAAAGCACATCAGCTACCTTGTTACTTGTACCCTTTTTGTACTTAATTACCAAACGAAATTGTTGTAGAAAATCCATCCATCTGTACTGTCGAGATTGTTGCAATTCCATCTGTGCTTAGAGATACTGTAAGGGTTGGTGATCTATATGTATGATGGTTTCCTTCCCTAAAAAGTAGTGCTTCCATTTCTTTACGCTCTGGACTAATGCATACAACTCTTTATCATATGTAGGATAGTTAACAACAACTTGGTTAAAATTTTCAGAGTGGTAACAGATAGGCTTACGATATTGCATCAATACTGCACCCATGGCGTATTCGTTGGCATATGTCTCGATCTCAAAAGGTTGTTGAAGATTCGACAGTGCTAATATTGGTGTTGTACTAATCTTCTCCTTCAAAGTGTTGAAAGCTTTTTGTTGCTTTCATTCCCACTAAAAAGTGTTCTTCACACTGGTTAAGGCATGCAAAGGAGCTACTATAAAGGAGAACTTGGAAATGAACCTCCTCCAATAGTGGACTACACCTAAGAAGCTTCAAACTTCGATTACACTTTTTGGCTCAGGCCAATTTACAATTACATCAATTTTGGAAGGATCAATTTTTAATTGTCCTCCTCCTACAATATGACCTAAGTATACAAGTGCAGTCTTGCCAAATTCACATTTAGACAATTTTACATACAACTTTTCCCTTTGCAAAGTATCCAATACTTGCTTTACATGCCTCACATGTTCATCCCAAGTCCCGCTAAAAATAAGAATGTCGTCTAAATATGCAATCACAAAGTCATCTAGGAAAGGCCTAAATACATCATTCATCACACGCATGAAAGTTGTCAGAGCATTACAAAGCCCAAACAACATAACTAACCACTCAAACAATCCTTGTTTGGTTTTAAAGGCAATTTTCCATTCATCTTGTCCTGCGACCCTGATTTGATGATATCCACTACACAAATCCAACTTAGTGAAATAAACAAAATTCTTCAATTGATCAAGTAAATCATCTATACGAGGAAGAGGGTATCGATTTTTCACTGTGATTTTATTTAAGGCCCGATAATCGACAGACATTCACCATGTGCCATCCTTCTTTGGCACCATCATGATCGAATAACCACAAGGAGATGAACTGGGCCTGATGACCCCTTGATCCAATAATCCATGTACCTGCTTCTTGATCTTTGTCATCTCCACAACTGACATCTTGTACATGCCCACATTAGGAAGAGGAGAATCATGCTGAAGATGTATCTCATGTTGGATTTCTCTCTTAGGAGGTAATCCATCTGGTTCTTGAAAAATATCATCATACTTAGAAACAATATCAATTAATTCCTTTTGATGAGATGGATCACACCCTTGGAAAGCGTCGGATGTCTCGACATCTTTCTCTCTGATGACCATGAGTACATATCTCTTATTAGTGTTTATGAGTCTTTTCATTTGCCCTGCACTAACAAGTGTTGCATTTACCCTCATGTTGTGAGCTCTAACAATATATTCCACTCCCCCTTTAGTAAGGTGGTATTTGTTCTCATGATGAAAGAATACTATTTTTCTATCATAAAGATAAGGACTTCCCAACATTATGCCACATATATCAAGTGGTACAACATCCAAATTCACTTCATCGATCAACTTTGAAGCAATAGAAAATATGACCCTACATTGTTTGATGACATTACATACCCAACCAAGAGGATAAGGCTTCAGATGTGGTTTCATTTCAAGACCCATCTTCTTCACAAGTGCTTCAGATGTTAAGTTTACTTGGGAACCCGGATCAAATAATGTATCTATCTTAGTGTGCTTAGATACAACTCTTATGTGAAATAATTCATTCCTCTTTCGTTCATCAACATGAGATTCATTATTGGAACTTGAAATAGCATGAAGGGAATCTTTACCTTGTACTCCAACTGCTATGATCTTTCCTTCATCTCCTAAATCGGAACCAAGATCTTGTTGCATTGTAGAAACAGGTTTTGTCTTCCCCTTTCCACCGAACTGTTTCGATTTCTTTTTCGGATGCAGTTTCCAACAGTGTTCTTCATCATGACCGCTTTTCTTGCAATAAGTACAAGATGACTTTCCTCCTTCTCTTGTTACTGTGGAGGTCTTATTACACTTCCTTTTAAACTTCTTAAAAGTTTTATGTGGGAGATTGGAAGGTTTCTTCGTGGGATCTTCTTGAACATGTTTCCCCCTGATCTCAAGGTGAGTGGCTTGCACACAAACTTCGTCAAGACTAGTGGGGTTAAACAAGAGAAAAGTATGACCAATATAACTGTGAAGTGCGCCAATATACTTCATTAAAGTTTCATAAGAATCCAAAGGAATGTTCAATGAAAGAGATTTCTTCCTAAATTATTCTGTGAAACTTTGTACAATTTGACCTTTACTTTGCCTTAAAGTTCTCCATTCCATCATTTCTTTATGTAAATACCCTAATGGATAAAATTGCTTCCTTATCGTTGATTTAAATTCCTACCATGAGGAAAGAATATTACCACACTTACTTATGTCCTGAAGTTTGCTCTCCCACCATATGAGAGCGGTGCCTTCCAACCGAAGAGAAGTTAGTTGCACTTTAACTTCTTCTTCATCAATATGTTGGACACGTCAATACACTTCAACCTGTCGGATCCAATTATCTAGCATTTCAAGATTAGCATCTCCATTAAACATAGGTGAAGCAAATTTTACATCAAGCTTTAATAATGGTTTCTTAAACGAGGCTTTATGGCTAGAATGATGAGAATGCTCAGAGGAAGAAGAACTAGAACTCGAAGGTGAAGACAGAGGCTCAGGAGGATCTCCTCCAGCCCCTTGGTTTAACGAAGCATCATCATCTGCATGTGCTTCCTTTTTCTTCCCTTTCTTCTTCATCCTCTTCTCATAATCTCCATACATTCATTCGACCATTTCTGACATGTGATAAAATATGATGTGAAACTTTTTCTACTGTTCATCACACTTGTCCTTTTCTGCCATTTTCTTCCTTCGGGATGCACGGCCAACTTCGGGATTGAAAGTCTTAAGAGTTCCTTCACCATGCTTATTCTTGGCCCTAGTAAGCATTCACACTCAAAAATTCAAGTAAAATATGACTACTCTGATACCAACATGATCCGGGATCTTTTCATCGTGACTTATAAAGAATTTCATTAAATGAGCATAAATTAAAGTGCACCATTAAAGAAGGAAAAACTAAAAAATGAAGAGACATAATCACCATATCTAAACACAAAAACTTGATAACGGAGTTCGTCCCTGATGGAATATGTCTCTGGGTCCTGCTCTCAAATGGGTAGGCTCTTTCATTAACTCATCAAAAGAATTTGGCAAAATACATAAGTATACCTCATTCTGAAATCAAGCTGCAAAAATAATGATCAAATCAGAAAATAGACAACACCACTGAATTTGTGCGGTCGAATTACCCAAAAATGACTGTCTCCATACCTCGATACGACTCTGGCACTCCCAGGCCCAAGAAGAAATTTGTCTCAGTTTTCGTGCCCTTTGCAACCTGCATTAATAAATGTACTTGCAGATAAATGCATGCCCAAATGGTCATACGGTACGTGCGCCTCCTCCCGGTGGCTGGGCGGATGCAACATTTAAGAATTGTTCTGGGCGTTGGTTACAATGTAATACCCGCGGTCTGTTGGTTAGGGCAGATTCGTTAAGGCGCAAGTGTGGGAGGAGGTCTCGGGGTCAAACCTTGTGGACTCCCCTTTTGGCTTTGTATTGTTACACACACACACACACACACACACACACACACACACAC
>ML779354.1:1307745-1335062 GCA_009831015.1 Picea engelmannii
ATATCCAAATGACTTAACCGTGGATAGGTTTAGCGTGGTCTTGGCGGACCCGCCACACTAATGTTTTTGAAATTTTTGCTCACGGGGTGTCCTTGGGCATTTCCCATCTGCCACATGGCAGCCTCTGATTGGGCCACATGGCAACCTCTCACTGGTCCACATTGCCACCTGCTAAGTCGGCATGCCACGTCAGTGTACAGAGTATACAGACTGCCACGTGGCACGATTTGATTGGTCCACGAATCGATCCAAAAATGCCAAAACTGGGTGACATGTGGCAACCTCTGGTGCTACCACATCACCATGTTGATGTCAGCATGCCACATGTCACATTCCTTGTCCTTCCATGTGTTTTGTATGGATGTTGGCATCAACAGTACGGATGTTGACTCATCTCCTCCTGACTGAGCTAGGTTAACCAAACATTGACAACGAATATATTTCAATCTGTAACTTTGTTTGACGATTTGTTTGCGACGCGCTCTTCGCGATCATGTCATTTTCACTGAGTTTTGGGAACTTTGAATTTTTTCCCTTTCTCTATCTACTGAAGCCATCCTAAGTTGCCTCTGTGAGTTCTGAGTTGTTATTGGCCTTCTCTGGATCCTTTCTGGATCAATAGAAGAAATAATTAACCATTGGAATACAAATAGGGATTCAAGTCAAGGGTATAGATTGGAGATTGAGAAAAAGAATCTGAACTCTCCAACTACAAACCCTACTCTTTTCCATGCACTAAGTGGCAAGGGGTACATTTTGAAGGAAATCTTAGATTCCTTGTATAATCCCTTGGCGTAGGAATCAAGAGGAAAGGTCTCTTTGTATAATATTAATGTTAACAACTATTATCGTCAAGGTTAATTTAATTGAAGGTCTTTTTTTATCTATTTTATATTTAATATAGTAATTTAGATTTATTTTCATGATTTAATAGAAGATTCAATCAAACAATTTGATTTCTAAAATTATTCAAATGTGATTTACAATTGTTTTTGTGATTTAATATAGATGAAAAATGTTATCTTGGGATGAATAGTCTCATCCATGTAATTGCATAATCTAGGTTAGTCTTAGGACTCAATTAGTTAAATAAAATATCTGAGATTCAACATATCCTCTCTATTTATTGGGAATTGGAGATGAACTAATAGACAAATTGTTGATCATAAAAAACAAAAAGTAGAAAGAGAGAGAAGAGAAAAATATGTTTAATATGCTTCCTACCTTATCCTTAACATACAAAAGTATTAGCGTAATTTGATAGAGTCATTCATAATGCTACATAATGTTTGAAAGACTAATATTTTTTTCCATAGAAACTAGGAGATAATATATTAAGTAAAGGTTGCGGAAATGCATGCAACAACAGTACAAAAGAGTGGATTTCTTACAAAAATAAGGTCCACAAAGACCTCTGATAAACTATTATTCATGTTTGTATCTACAAATTTCAAATGCTCAGAGAAGGAGCAGACTACAAAGGTATTTATAGTATAGACTTTAATAAAAAACCCAAGACTATATAAAAAGAAACATTATATCCACCATTATCTAGGAGGAGAGAGAACCTACATACCAAAAGCATCCATTACTGACCCTAAGACTGGAGAATTTAGATCAGGAACTCTAAAATTGTCCTCGGGAGAAGAAGTTGCATCTAAATTGGTGGTTGTAGTCGGTGACACCCTAGACTATCGATGAGAAGCTTGGAGGTCCTCTAATTGGCTTTGTATAATGATGCATTTATCCTAGAGTTGTTGGAGCATCTGGCGGTGTTGGAAATTTTTTTTGAGGAAGGTAACCACCTGAGTAGAAGACTACCCAAGCAAATTTGCAAGGCCTCTGTTAAATTCCAGAGATCATCCACATCCTATTCCAACTGTGATAGAATCATCTTTGAGTTATCCCTCCCTCGCTGCACCATGAGACTGAGAGAAACAAGGGACCAATGGGTGAACAATGCTAAAGAACCACAGACAACAGGGTGGTTGCAATGGCTTGGAGATACCTGACGAGATACCCACAGAATTGTAGTGTGATTCAAACACACCTAGTTGCACATTGGGGATGAAAGTCATAAAGACCAATCCCATATTGCACATGACCCATTCATGATGGTGATTATTGATACGATCGATCCTATCTATGGCAGGCATGACCATCCCACATCCATTTGATAACAAGTGTGAGAGGGGTTTAAACATAGATTCCAGACATGAGTGGTTGATATGAGAAGACAATAGACTTGGAAAATGCATGGAATGATCATGTTTGATGGTGGGCAAATGGTGAATCCATAGACTTATTAATAAATGAGGGGGGGTCATTAGAGAATAGGCATAAAAACTAAATCACCATTGATACTTAAGTCCCTCATTTTACCTTTTATAGTGAAGTTGGCATGCTGGTCTACTAAGGAGTTGTTGTAGTGTGTGGTAGAGGATATGTCACCATTGATGCTTAATAAATCACCATTGATGCTTAAGTCCCTCATTTTACCTTTTATAGTGAAGTTGGCATGCTGGTCTACTAAGGAGTTGTTGTGGTAGAGGATATGGTTTATAGTGAAGGTGGCATGTTGTTCTACTAAGGAGTTGTTGTGGCATAGGATATGTCACCATTGATGCTTAAGTCCCTCGTTTTACCTTTTATAGTGAAGTTGGCATGCCGATCTACTAAGGAGTTGTTGTGGTAGAGGATATGTAGGTCTGCTTAGGTATTGTTACACCTTGGATTCACTTCAATGTACCCTACTTTTTTTTCCAGTTGTGACCCATCATGTGAGCATATTGCGTGCCTCATTGTATCATGATAAGCCAAAAGTGTGATTGTATTGAACCATTCTTAGATGTTCTATGTATTAGTGAAAGGCTTGTGTAGTATCTCTAGACCCCTTGTGGTCGGTCATGGCCCATCCGTTTAGTCCCCATTTCAAGATAGGAATTTCTCTTATGGCTCTGGCTTACCGACCATTGATGTTGGTAACTCTTCATCATGTCAGTCATTTATGATCTGGGTAGGTATGTGAGCATCTTAGGGTGGATCTACTAGGACACATAATCTAGGGGGGCTACTAGTTTCTCTCACTTCTTTGTATATGATGTAAAAGTGTTGCTCTTGTTGTAAAGGTTGTCACACTTATGTGTAACACACTTATTTTATGCCTAAGCATGGATCCTTGTCTTATGTATTCATCACACTTTGGCCTTCTATTACCAGAGATGATTCTACCAATGCTCACTTAGTTTCACGTTTCTCTAGGAAGTGTCACAATTTTCAAGGTCATACATGTATGCCAAGGCACATTTGGGCTATTTTCACTTGCATGGACATCCTCTACACATTCCAAGTTGAATATCCTAGAGCACTCTCTCATTTGGTAATATTTTGGGCTATTTTATGCATGATTTGAGGGCCAACCCACAATGTGGACATTATGATAGTCATGGGGTGTTTTATTGACTTGATTTGAATTGAGAGGTCTCTTTCCATGCCTTGTGGAGGATCTTTTATTGAGATGAGGATGTGTTTACACCTTGAAAGCATTATTCGAGCATTCTTGGGCACATTTGGAGGAGTCATACACTTTTTGGGGCCTCATTCACCCATTTCATGATGCCATTCCACTTAAAGAAGATAAATATTGGCACTTTGCTTGCATAGGATGCTACTACACCATGTTTGGAGGCCTTAACAACACACTTTTAAGGGAACATTGAGCTACTTGAGCAAACCAACTCCTCCTTTTGTGGGGTGTCCCCTTCTCATGAGGGTTTTATTGTATATGTGGTATGTATTACTTGTTTTTGACCTAGTCTCATTTTTTGTGTGGATGACAAGTCACATTTTGTGAGTCTCCTAGGCTAATTTTAGGGAGATAAAAAGTAATTAAGAATGAGAAGGATGCATAAGCCTTATCTATAAATAGAGGCTCTCCTCTCATTCAAATTTGTTGGTGTTGTTTGAAATTTGGGAATACAATTTATTGAAAATATTTTGAAGGTGTTGGTGTCAATTTTCAAGGTCTTTTTTTCTTGGTTATTTTCTTGGTGCATCAAATATTAGCTGTGAATGTTCAAGACTTCTACTAGCTAGCAAGATCAATCTGTTTGAAGGATTAATTAATCACTTGGGAAGAACATGTTTAGGGTTTCTATCTCTTACATTTTCCTTTGTTGGTTTGGTAAGTGCTCAATCTCTTGTCTTGTCTTTCATTTGGTTCTTTGGGAAGGGTTTTAGGTATTTTATTCAAGCCATAATTGATCTTGTTGGTGAAGGTTTTTCCCTTGTGGAATCCCTTCTTGTAGGGCCTTGGTCCTCATAGATTATCTCAATGAAGGTAAGGGATTGATTTACCCTTAAGGTTCTAATCTCTTGCCCTAATTTTTAAGATAGAAGTGCCCAAATCTAAGAGGGGCATGCTTCTTGACCCCATAAGCTCTAATTGGAGAAAAGGTAGTAGTCTTAGTCTTCTCCCAACAACCAACCAAAACCCTAAAATATCAAAATATTTTATTTTTATTTGTTTAGAAGGAAATATGACAATGAAAAATAAAAGAAATATCTTTATTTATATTTCTTTCATTGTCGAGTGCAAAGTTAATGGTTCATTTGATTTCTTAAACAAATTTGTTCAAGTGCTTATGCTTAATTGTTGATCTCTAACCACGAGGAGGTAAAACAAACCTATAGAAAGGAGCTTCAAGGTATTTTCTAACATTTTGTGGGTTGATTAAAGGCATTTCTCGTATCTTGAAATTAAGTTGCAAAAATAAAAATCAGATTTGGTGAAACCCTAAGGCAAGGGTTTGGTTCTTCAAGGTGTATCAATACTCACACCTAGCCTCTATTTCATTTATAGATCATTTATGAAATTTTATCTTATATATATAGTGGTGAATTTCATCTCTAAGGTGCTTCTAATTGTTTATCATTTGCTTCAAATTTATTTTGGTGAATTCCAAGTGCTAACTTGAAAACGCTGGGGGGATTCACCTTCTATTTTACAAGTTCTTGCATAGTTAATGATTACATCTCTTTGGAACTTACTTCTAACACTTTTTGGCTATTGTTTTATGGTATGTTCACTTCCCGAGAGGATACACCCAAGACATCTTGCTTTCTAGTGTAAAATTTCACTCCTGAATGGTCTTTTCACGCTCTAAATATGAAATTTCTGTGTTTTTATTCATAAAACAGATTTAGAAGTTCAAGGAAAACCTTAATATTGTCCATTCCTAGCATTTAATCAATTGGTAATCACAAGCACACATTGTACCATTGATTCATGCTAATTGTCTTCACTTTTTGTGCCCTAAAGTTGATTTAAAAGTGGTTCTAACCTATTTGAAGTTTTATCAGTTGAGTGATAGATACAAATACAAATATGCAGTTGTTTACATTGATTATATTACACGTCAGATTTGGCAGACACATCCACTAGCTACTAACCCTCTCTTTTAAAGTGGATATACTTGTGGTTTATGCTATTGTTCCTAGTTGTTTATCTTTAAAGCATCTAATCACTTATTGGAATCCTTGTGCATGTTCTCGTTACATATGTTTATGGATTCATTAGAGTAAATCATAAGGTTGCATGGTTATAATTCACTTAAAGAGATATGATTTTCATACATAAGGATACCCCCCTTAGCTTATAGGAGTTGGCCTAAAGTGCAAGGGAAAGTGTATCGAGGCAACAATGGTGCACTTCCCATTTTGTTTCCCTAGTTAACACCTATGTTGGGGCTTTTCACATGGGTGCTAGTTCAAGCAATAACAATTACCGTCCTTGGAATGAGGACAAGTGCCTATAATTTTTTTACAGAGATATACATTCCAATATATATACATTCCAATATATATATATATAATGGATTGAACCAATCTTTCATCCATGATTCTTCTAAAAACACCATAATTCTTTACTTCAATCTTCAAAACGAGAAAATGATATGAACTTTGAAAAACACATAATCTTCATACCTCATTTCAAAGTTGTGGAGTCGCCTAGTGAGTCTTCAAATATGTTGGATATTATCACCTCTACAAGCAACAATTTCATAAAAATATATTCAAGGAATAGGGCTTCATTCCTTCATGGAGTTTCTAGATGAGAATATGATCTTCAAGCAAAAACCCTCATCAAATTAATGTATCAACAATTACTAAATCACAAGAATTAGACTTTTTTGTGTTATCGCACAAGTTGTAGGTTGGGAAAAGCCCGATCCAACCACCAAAATGGGAAAAAATAAGGGACACTATACCCAATGTCACCTCGATATAGGTCCCGCACTTCGAGGGTGACTAGGTCACTCTAGGGAGGCGATCCCGGTGACCCTGGGGGGATTGAGATGGATGGAAGGGAAAGAAGAGAAGTATCCCCTTAAAGGTCAATGATGGAAGAGGAAATATGGATTTTATGACTCATCTCCAGGTGGTTTAAGGTTTCCAAGTCCTTAGATGCCTGCAAAGGGTGTTTGTACCTGCCCAAGACACACGAAAAGCCACACTTGCATGTAGTAATGTTAGTTGGACAAGCAAGTTAAGTTTGTTGTCCCTGATTGCAGAAATGATAAATGATGTATATCAACACATAAAATATAGTAAGGGCTGCAATATAAGTACTAAAAGTCCAATTGAATAAGCACGAGACAAGCTAGCTAAAACTAGTTTAGCTCAACAATGATAGAACAAGACTTTGGCACAAAAGGAAAGGTTGTCATAAAAAGTTATCTGCAATGATATTTTTCAGCCTTATGGTTGTAACAAACTTTTTATTACAACAATATATTTAACCACTAAAACTTGCTCAAAACTTGCCAAAAGATGTGTTGTACTTAGTAGATTATGTGGGCATGTTTTAGGCAATTTTCAACGGTTAAATTATGAGTTATTGAAGATTTTGGTCAGGGTTTTCTGCAGACCTAATGGTTGTAGGTTGAATTTGTAACAACAACAAGAAACACTTGGAGAAATGAAACGCCCTAGTGGCTCAAGCAAGCATTTATAGCATATATTTGATTCCACTAGGAACAACTTCAAAATCACGAAAATTCACATTTCCCAAAGCAACAATTTTATATCTCCAATGCAACAAGTGACAACTAGTGCCTTTAATGATTGGTTTAATGGAGTCAAGAAAACAAAGAGCTATAGGTACTACCTCCTTGGAGGTGTAAATCCTCTTACTCCCCAAGGCAAGTATCTCTAGCTAGGATTTAACCTAAGGGGGTGTATGCACTATACTTCTCTTAGTAAACCCTTATTAAACAAACAATACTTAAGCATAAAATGATGGAGGCTAAGGTGGGGGTGTATGCCCTTATACTTCCCACCTAGCTCAGGAAAATAACCTTGACTTGAATAACAAATGATAACACAAAGTAAAATCCTTACCAATTCAAGGAAAATGCTAAAACAAACCACAATAGAAAAATAAGATTCTTCCAAGGCTAGCACATCACCTCCACCAACCAATAACCAAGAAAGTAGTCATACACAAGAGCACAAGAGAGAAAATAGCCAAAGATAGTGAAAATTTCAGTCCAAGGCCTCTCCAAATGGGAGAGATATGCTTTAAAATGAGATCTATTTATACAAAATGTCACTAACATAGTTTGTCCACATAATCTTAGGATAAACCACAAGATTAGGGGTCAACAACCCTAATCTTTCCCATTTTACACAAATAATACTAAACAATTCATCTTAAAATCACTTTTACACAAAAGGAAACCCTAACTTAAGGTGACCTCACCCCTTTAGGGGATGTTTTAACACTAGGAGCAAGTCGTTGGTGTTGGAGAAGCATCTCTAGGCCTCCAAAGGCCACATGTCAATCATATAGGCCATCTCCTCATGGTCAAGGCCTCATTCTCCTCAAAACATCCATGTGTCATTGAGTGGTAACCTCACCACCAAACCTTTTCCCCTCCAGGTGACGTCATGTCTCTAAAGATGACATTTTGCCTCTCCTAGGAAAAATGTTTGGCATGTACGGGCTAGGTTATGTATCTCAAGTCATCTTCTAGGCCTTTGAAGGTTCATCTCTCTCATTCGACATGTGGGCCCTTGGCATCCAACCTGTGGGCTTCAAGCCCCATGGAAGCCCAAACTAGGCTTGTTCCTCCAAAACTGTCCACCAACTAGGTCCTGCAAAGACAAATAAGCACGCCCTCCAAGAATCTCTAGTCAAAATATCATGATGATTAAATCAAACCAATCAATGAGCCACCTAAGCATGTGCACCAAAGATTACCATATCAAACAAGTAAGTTCTCAAAGGCGTTATGCGACCTGCCAAGCTTGAATATGGGAGGGTTGACAAGGTGTCCTATTAGGTAGATCTTTCCTAGGTAAAGGAGTGTTTCCCAATTGATCCCTTTCCAAGTCATGTAAAGTGGATGAAGTGGTTAAGGATTAAGACTCAATGGGCATGGGGTTCATGACATACAAGGTGTTTTAGTGTCCCATTCATGGGTGCCTTTATAGAGGGTGTGTGGCACCTTCGTTTGCAATGCAACTTTTCCAAGCCCATCCTCTTGCCATTCTTTGTTTCTTTCATGTTTTAAAGGACGATTTGAAGGCCATTGCCATGGTGTGGTGTCCAGATAAAGACAGTGTCACTCACAAATACCTTGCGAAAATGAGAAGGCTGGATCTTGATGAGACCCCCTTTCTCTCAACCATGCAACTAAGAGCCATTACCTTGGCTTGGTGACTAGATGATGGTAATATCATAGCACTATATACCCATGATCATGATAGGTCAGCTCGTGATGAGACCTCCTATACTCCAACTAACCCCCTAAGCATTCTATCATTTATTCTTGTGGGTCTCCCTTTTCTTGCAGATAAGCGTTTCATTGCTTTCTTGGGGGATCCCTGGGCGAAGCATCTGGAAGGTTTATAAGTAGGATTTTATATTTTTACCAACAACAATCCCTCTGGGCCTTCAACCCCTTCTTCCCATAGAATGAGGGACAACCCCTTCTTGGGTCAATACACCCTAAAATCCCAAGAGATAAAGAAAGGGGGGCTTTGAGTGATGAAAAGTGGTAAGTATGGTCGGGAATAATACGATGGCTCTTCAAGGTAGTTCCTAGTAACAAATCCATTCTCGAGGAAGACCACTTACTAGGGCATAATGTCAACCACCAAGGTGAAACATGGCAAAAGGCATAATGTCCAAGCATATGTCATGAAATCTAAAGCAGTCTAAGATACAACATACTAAAATGCCTCAAATATTGAAATGACACTCACCATAATACCTGACTTATACCTCATGGAGCAAGGCCCAGTGCCTCTCAGAAGCTATCTGGTGTGGTGGATGCCATTTGAAAATCCCGACCTCTGTGGTAGTGAGAAGGGTATCTATCTATGCAAGTGGAAACTGTTGGTCATTTAGTCTCTTGACACTCCATATCTGCAACCCGAGGGCCTCGAGACATAATCTCCGTAGTTATCCCACAAAATGGGGATAACAATCCACAATAATGGTGCCAAAATATTACTGCCCAAAGTTGCACTAAAGTTATAAATCCCTAATAATGAGTCCAACCCAAGTGGAAGAAAGGAAGGATGTCCATTGTCACCACAACAACTCTTACTCTCACTTTAGGTTCTCCATCGTCTAACAGAAGGGGGTATCCCTAAGTAAAGAATGTAGGATTAACTTTTGATTAAATGGATGGTGGACCAAGTCTGAAGCTTTTCCATAGGGCAATGGAGTGAAAAAGACAATTTTAGAGGGTTCAAAATTATGAACGAGAAAGCACGATAGTGTATTACAACATGCTAAAATTAACCCATGTAAATGTTGTTTTAAACAACATAAAATTAATTAGAGGGCGCTTCCAAAGGTGTTCTCTCTAAACATAAAATTATTGCAACAAGGATGTATTTTACTAAGAGCAGAAAATTCAACAACCACCTTTCAAGGAAATGACAACAACAAGATTCAATAATTTAGTTGTATAACAACAAAGGACAATGATAGGTAGAACCTCAACACGTGACCTTTCTTCAATTTGTTGTGTATTTTCTACTTGTACCACATCATCTACAATGCAAACATGATTTTATATACCCTTCATCTTGTTCTTTATGTTAGAATATGAAATATTGTGCTCGTTTCACCATTGACAATACTATTGTCACCCAACCATAGGTCGAAGCCACCCTTCGAGCACCTTAACCTTGACAAAGAATCACTCCGGAAGAAAACCCTAGGCTAGATAGGCAAACAAAGGGTAGTGCACCTTTCCCCAAGGACAACGCATCAACAAGAGTTAATCAGATAGTCCAAACCCTAACCAAGAGATAGTCCAAGCCAAACGTGATCTGCTAGTTGCAGCAGTTGCAATGGTAGCTCTCCTCAAACCTGCGCACAAGACTGGGCGCTGCAGTGCGCACAAGTTGCTGCTCTGCAATTCTGAGACTGCCTGCCAGAATGAGAACTGACCTCCTATATTTATACTAATTCTGGCTAACTTCCTAGGCCGATTTCTCATTTTGGGTATCTGCCTGTTCAGTATATATTAATTCTTCTAGCTGACTTCTTCTCTTGGAGGCTAATAACCTAATACAAGTTATCTTCTTGAGCCGACATGTCTTCTAGGGTTATTAGCCAACTCATTAGGGTTTCTTCTTGCTTCCCGGAATATTCTATTCTCGTTAGGTCTACACGTGGAGGTAAATACCTCCCGCAGCTACCATAATATCAACACTCCCTCCTAGCTAGGGAGGTATTACAGGTAATGGTCTTGAGCAAAAAACATACCATTCACTCAGTAACATCAACATGGTTGTATAGACTATCTTATGACTAAATCATGAGCACCATCATCACCATCGGTGTCATCAACTGCATCATCTCTCGAAACCATACTCCATCTGAGTAATCATACATGATGCTGGAAAAGTCACTCACACCACAGAGTGATACGAGAGCTATTCTTCTAATCTAGACATATGTCTTAGAAGAGTAAATGTTCTGAACCATTTTCCGTATGGGAAATCTATGTCCTTTGATTATCCATCTAACTGATAATCATTTCCAATGCTGTTGATAGTCTTCAAGGCAATCAGAACAAAATAGAACACAACTGTGTCTATCCATAGTAGTACACAACTACAATCCAGTGGTACACTACCACACCAAGTAACATACAAGTACTTGATCAATAACGTATAGTCACAAATAGTGGAACACATCCACCACAATAGTACACCTCTACTGTCATACAGTTTTCATAACAATCATCTGATATCAACCTGCACAGAAACAATGTTATGATATAAACTGAATCATCTGCGTCAATCTTTCACTCACATCTGTGAGGTCTGAAAGAATGTCTGCCCTCAAAAGGTAAAACGTTAATGATAAGTTGTCTGGACTATTCTTCTCAAGCAAGGAAGATTAATTGTCCTGATTTCTGAGCTTGGACCATTCCCCACCCTGGGCCGTTCCTTCGACCCTAAACAAAGTGTAACCTGGAGATAATGAATCTGCCCTAAGGAATGCTTGTTCCTGATTGTTGAGCCTGGACCATTCCCCACTATGGGCCATTCCTCCAGCACTAAACAAAGTGCAACCTGGAGAGAATGAATACACCCTAAGGAATGACTGTCTGGACCATTTCCCCTGTTAACCACGAGAGGAAAAGACTATCCTATATCAACCTCCAAAATGGACCATTCCTCATGTTAACCACAATGAGAAATCGTTGTTCAACGAGGCGGGCCAGTCTTCTTGAGCAACCCTCAAGAAGAGAGACTGCCCTAGACCACTCCCCATGTTAACCACAATGGGAAGTCGCTGTCTATGATACATCAACAATCTGGACCATTTCCCATGTTAACCACAATGGGAAATCGCTGTCCGTCAGAAATCTCAATCCACTTTCCAAACTGGAAAGAATCTGCTCATCTTGGACCATTTTTTGAACTGATAAAATGACTGTCTAATAATACATCAGTTCTCCCTCCCAACCTGGGAGTCTTCCTTTTTCAATAAGGAAGTCGTCTCCACGAGCTCCAACTTGAGTATGCAAACTCTTTCATCTTGGACAAAATCTTTACCAAAAATGCATGCTTATCTTCTCATTTGTGGAGATATATATTGGCGAACCACTTTCTCTTTTATGAACTTCATCACAGATAATGTAATGCTTGATTTCAAATGTACTTTAGTCTGGAACACCGGTCTTCTCTGAAGGCTTCATGTAGCTCTGATCAATAAAGTATATCATTGTTGGAAAAACTGGACCATATCCATGTGGCACTTCTTCTGTCATCATGAGATCTAATCTTCTGAGTAATCATCTTGATACAATATCTCTGTTATAGAAGATCTTCACCACACTTCTACTGTGCATTGGAGGTTCTCCACCAAGTTGTCTTCTTCCATCTGCATACAAGGGTCTCTTTTTGGTATACCTCAAAGCCTTGAGGTTGCTCTTCATACGCTCTTTGTTCAATTTCTCTGGAGAACAGTCTTTGCATTCATCTGATGTAGATCTCCAACCCATGGATATCACAGATGATATAATGAATCATGTAGAGGTATGTCTGGTTTACTGGAACAAGTAATCGCCATAGTCTTCTCCCTCCATTTGGGAGAACTTCTAGTTTTAGATCTCGCAATGCTTTCATAAGTCTTCCATACATTGTTCTTCATCACGATTTTCAGTTCCTTTGCTTTATTGCTTTTAGTGAGTTCATATCAGGCTGGTAGTCTAGTGATTCTTGATACAATGACTGGTTGCTCTGGCTTCTCTTTCTTGGAATCTTCATGTTTTTTCCTTGTGTTTTTCTTTAGCTCTTGGGTCTGTGGAGTAGATTCCATGCCCTAAAGATTCCATTTCTATCTTTCACCATAGGATCACGGATGTGGATGGACAACTAGGGATACTTTAAGGCTTCTCTTCGAAGAAGACTTCTTCTAAGGTCGAACTGAACACATACTGCTTTTCATGTTTGCTACTATGGATATATACTTCATCATCTTCAATGGATCGTATGATTAGCTCCCTCCTAATCCTTGCTTCATGTATGAATACATGCTCTTCTTTATGGTGATATATAATCGAATCCCTCCATCTAAGAGAGTCCACGTTTCCGTCTGCATCCTTATTGTCTTCTGCAAAGCGTCATAAGTCTTTCTCCAATTTTCTCTTGATTGTTGACTTCTTTCTTCTAGGTTTCTTCAAGATTGATTATGATTTCGGCTTATCTTGTAATAGCTTCCACAAGATTTGTTTGATATATTTCATCTTGTATATTGTCTGACTTATACAATGATAGCAATCCTTATCTTGTTGTTCTTCCATAGGTGTAGTTCTTCTTGGAACATATTATCTTCTAAGAGATAGATATACAAGATATGTATAGAGATTATACAAACAAGATATGTACAGGAACTAAGATGAGTATTGTTACCTTAAGAAGAAGAAATCTCTTTCATCCTGCTTGGTCTTCTTTGTAGGTTCCTTTTCTTCGACAACTGATGCTTCGTGTGTCCCCTTCCTTTTCTTTAGCTCGGGACAATGATTCTTGTAGTGACCATACTTTCAATAGTTGAAGCATTGTACTTCTGAAATATCTTTCTCTTGCTTTAGCTTCCTCCTTGAACCAAACTTCCTTTTGTTCCTGAAATTCTTGAATCTTGCTGTGAAGGCTTGATCATCGTACCTCTTTTGGGGTTTCTCTTATGCACTGATCCTTGATTCTTATTGAGCACATCAAGTCCAAAGTTCTTCAAATGTAGGATACTCCTTCCTTGTGTTCATGCTTGCGGTAAATGCATCCCACATCTTGGGAAGACCATTGAGTACTATGTTTACCAATTCCTTCTCTGAAATGATCTCTTCAATAGATTGTAGTTGATCTCTTAACTGGGAGATCCTCACAAAGTATGATGTTATGTTATCATCATCATTCATCTTCATGTCACAGAGCTCATTCTTTAGACTCATTACTTGTCCAATGTTTCTGACTGAGAAGAGGTTTGTTAGGGCATCGTACATCTTCTTCGATGAGTCAAGGTGGGAGATGTAGGGTATCAAGTGGTCTTTTATGGAATCCACTATGATACTCATGGAATTGATGTCACCGTCTTTGAACTTCTCCATAGCTGCAACGTTCTACGGTTCCTTCTCTTTTCCTTCTTCAAACTCCGGCTTCACAATCTTTCCTTTCACGATATCCAACACTTTATTCTTGGCAAGGATGAGGTCAATCCTTGTCTTCCACGCTCTGAAGTTAGAAGCTCCATCTAACTTATTTTCTGACTTCATGGAGTAAGTCATGGCTGCTTTGACTTGGTCAACCCTAGATTTGACCAAAAACTCAAACTTCACATCTTGGCTTTCTGAGAGTACCAGGAGATGTGCTAGGCTAGGGCACACTAATCTATCCGAAGATTAGGTCAATCCCTTCATTTAAGGTGCCTCAACAAGAGGATTAGGGTTTCTGCAACTGCACTTGCTAGTAACCCTAGCGGTAGTGCTATGGTGACTGCTCCTGCTAGAAAACCTAGCGGTAGTTCTTCAATGAGCTTAATATTCTTACGACTATGTTTCCTTCCAGTGGTTAGACCTAATGAAGGAGGTGTGGGCCCATAACCTGTTAGAATATGAAAAATTGTGCTCATTTTACCATTAACAATACTATTGTCACCCAACCATAGGTCAAAGCCACCCTCCGAGCACCTTAACCTTGACAGAGAATCACTCCAGAAGCAAACCCTAGGCTAGATAACCAAACAAAGGGTAGCGCACCTTTCCCCAAGGATAGTGCATCAACAAGAGCTGATAAGATAATCCAAGCCAAACATGATCTGCTAGCTGCAGCAGCTGCAATGGCAGCTCTCCTCAAACCTGCGCACAAGATTGGGCATTGCAGTGCGCACAAGTTGTTGCTTTGCAATTCTGAGACTGCCTGCGAGAATGAGAACTGGCTTCCTGTATTTATACTAATTCTGGATAACTGCCTGGGCTGACTTCTCATTCTGGGTATCTGTCTGTTTAGTATATATTAATTCTTCTGGTCGACTTATTCTCTTGGAGGCTAATAACCTAATACAAGTTATCTTCTTGAGCCGACATGTCTTCTAGGGCTATCAACCAACTCATTAGGGTTTCTTCTTGCTTCCCGAAATATTCTATTCTCGTCAGGTCTACATGTGGAGGTAAATACCTCCCGCAGCTACCATAATATCAACACTTTACATGCAGGACATGACTAATCATTTTTAGCTAGGTCCTTTTTTAGAGGAACAAGCAAGCATTGCTGTTTTCTCATAACTGGAGCATTGAAGCAATGCTTTTATTTTTGTTGTATCTTCAATTATGCAAATGTCATAGCTTTGGTAATCCTCTTCAGAATCGGTAGATCTAGGTTCATGTTCATTGTTAAAATATCTTGGTGCCTTACATCTTGCAATTGTCCTCATTCTTCCCTTAAAAGGGACACTTATAGGTACTTCATGTAGTTACATCAAACCATTCAACATACATACTTTGTGAATGCTTCCTCGATCTTAGTTTTCCCCTGCATTTTGTAGGCCCATAACAACCAACTTGTCCTTCAATAATGTTGATAACAACATGATTTTTTGCAGACACATGGATAAGCCCAAATAATTGTTGATGGTTGGCCTCAATGCATGCCAACAACACTTCATAAAGTGGATATCCTAGTCTTGGCAACAAAACGTTTGCATCTTTACAACCCATAACTACAACAATCACATCTAGGGCTTGTCTACAACTAGAGGTTAAGTAGACAACACAACTAGCTTGTAAGGAAGGCTAAGAGAAATATACTTTGCCACAACCCTTATACCCATAGATGCCTTTGAAGTTATTGCTATTAAGTTCTACTGGATACTAGTCACCTGTTGATAAGAGGCCATATATTATTGCCCCAAGCACAAATGAACAATTGGCAATGTGAGGGTAGATAGAGCCACATCCAAAGTAGGTTGGACTAAAGTCAAAATAAAACTTATTCTTGTAGGCTTCCATCCCTCTTAGGAATTAAATTTCATAGTCTTCATCGCTACCATGCTTTTCCTTACTCACGAGCTCCAAAAAATTCACAAAGAATGCCTAAAAATGACCTTGCATTTCTGGTGGCAACACCAGGCTAACAAAAATGCAAGAAGATAACAAGAGGAAAAAATAGAAGGAATTAACGAATAAAAGAGCACATTGAAGTAATGTGATTAGTCATAATCCAAGTCACTATAAGAGTTTGGCTAACAAAAATGCAAGAAGACAACAAGAGGAAACAATAAAATAGATTAATGGATAAATGACCACATTGAAATAATGTGGTTAGTCACAATCCAAAGTCAATGGAAAAATGTATTCAATAATAAAAGAGATTAATGGATAAATGACCACATTGAAACAATGTGATTAGTCATAATCCAAAGTCAATGAAAGAATGTACTAAATCATAGTAATCAAACTTAATGAGGTTGTGAAGAAAGTGCTCTATTCTAAGAAATATTTTTGTTATATTTTTTTAATTTGTTGTGGAAAGGTTTTTATGTTAATTATATTACAACCTAACATATATCATTCCCTTATAATGCATAGGCATTGTGCACTAATATTTCTATGAGTTATGCATCTCAAAATCTCTTATTGATGTTTATTTTGCATTGGATTCTATATTTAATTCTTATATAACTTTATTTTATTTTTATAAATTATTATTGTTTATTAAGAATAATAAAGAAATAAATCTCAAAATTATAATTAATATTTTAAAAATATATTAATTACATTTAAAACATATATTTAAGATCATCATCACAAATATTTCTTATATGATCTTATGCATTAAATTGGATTTTATAATGTAATATATAAGATAAAAGATTGACACCTCATAAATTTGTAAATATAATTGAATTGCAATTATCAAAGTTTAACATTGATACAATGATAAATATCAAATTTTAACATAAATATGATGCATAACATAATATCTTTAAGGGAAAAAAATAGTTGACCACAATCAACTTAAAAGGAGGACTTTCAAAACAATATCTACCTCGCCTACCTAAATCACCCATCTCTATTTAAAGAACTTCTCCTAGCATATTTGCCAACTAATCCTTACAATGTTCTCTCTTAACATCACGGATTTAAAAGCATAATAATGACATTGCATATGGACGGAAAGGGGTGGGTACAGATAACTATGATTAATTTAGTGAAGATGGATAATCAACTCCATCACTCTGATGATGAAGACTGCTTCAATCATTGAGGGGTGATCAAATAGAGCTGGTTGACCGAATATATCTAGGATTCTTAGGTAGTGATTTAGGCATTTGACGTGAGAGGACAGGGATTCCCACGCGCCATTTATCCTCCCGCCACATGAAAATTCGTCTGTTATTACAGGCAGAGCACCTGAATGAAATAAGTTCCAAGATATGCAATTCTAGGGTTTGACATACAGATTTAATGTCCTTAATGTAAGCATTCGTGTCTTCCTTTGAATCTTTTGGGGATATAAACAGACAGGGTTGCAACCATGGAAACCGTGCGGCTTCTCCTTCTCCTTCTCCTTGTTTGTATATTCTATTTGATCAACGTTGAAGGAGGTGGAATGGTTCATTTGGAGGGATTATTGAACAAATTGGATGAAGAACGGGCTCCTGCTTCCGTCCAAGAAGCTGCGGCCAGAGGCGTTTTGCAGAGGCTGCTCCCTTTGCATTCTTCCAGCTTCCACTTCGAAATTGTGTCCAAGGTAGCCACTGCAACTACTTACTGGAAAGTGTTTTTTTTAGAGCTTATGTCTGCAATGGACCGGATGGAAGTTACAGTTAATTGTTGTTTGAATGAACGTCAATCTGCAAACAAGGGATGAGTGCCACCGCAACTTCATCAAAATATGACAGTCATTTTATTTAAATAGTCGGAAACGTTCTTCTTGGCACGGCTGCACACAGATACACTGATATGATCACAGTACCAACAATGGAAGGAAAATAATCACTCACAATAAAACTCAAAGGAGCAAGCATGCAAATAGAGAGAGGTGATTGTGTCAATGTATACCTATGATAGGATCATCTTTGACTACGCCTTCTAAGGTCACAACTAAAATATGCATATTTAGCTAGGTGATCAAGTGTGATAAAGTTTGATCAAGCCTCCTACGAGATAGGAAAAATAAAGCGAAATGTGTAATATACAATTATAAACATAGTCTAACTAAGTCCACTAGGAACTTTGTAATATTCTCCCGAATTTTTTTGGATTTTCTTCTTAGTTTCTTCCCATAAACATTTATTCAAACAGTTTGTCTACAAGCAATTTATACAGCAGTAAGGTGATAATGACACAGCAGCTAAACTATGCTATTATATCAGCAAGAAAACACCACCAAACTGATCCTTTTAATTACTAATTCAATTGGAATGAGTACAACAACAAGAAGTTTACAGAACTGATATAAACTGATAGATCTGACCTCATGAACAGTATTATTACAGATCTGATAAGCTGAGAATAAATGACTGCTGTGTTGTATCGCATCACACTCAAGCACAAAGGGCTGAGTGAAATCAGGAAGTGCTAAAATTGGGCAAGTGCTCATCACTTGCTTCATCATGTCGAATGTCCTCTGAGCCTCCTCTGTCCACCTAAACGTCCCTTTCTTCGGGAGATATGTGAATGGTGCAGCCAAGTGTGAAAACCCCTTCACAATCCGCCTGTAGTAGCTGCAAATCCAAAAGAAACCATGCAAGTGTGTAAGAGTTTTGGGCAGTGGGACAATCTAGTATAGCTTGTATCTTCTCCCTATGCACCTGTACTCCCCGTGCACTAACCACGTGACCCAAGTATAGGATCTCTGTCATGCCAAACTCACACTTTGACTCCTTGGCATACAACCACTGTTCCTCCATGATGCTTAGGATCTCATCCAGATGCTCCAAGTGTTCCTCTCATGTCCTGCTATATATCAGAAGATCATCAAAGAACACCAACAAAAACTTCCTCAACTGCCTTTTGAATATGTGGTTCATGCAGGACTGAAAGGTGGCTTGTGTGTTGTGTTAAAATTAATGCAGCTGCAAGAGCCATTCTCCGGGAGGATGGCAAAGACCCTAGTTGTGATCTAGGGCCCCTAGTACATTCCTGGGGTTCTTGGTCTGAGACCAAGTAGTTAGAGCCATGGAAAAAGACCCTAGTTGGGCCCCCAGTGTATTTCTGGGGTTCTTGGTCAGGAACCAAACAATTTGATGATATAAGTCACTAGATGTGTTCTAAGGTCCCTGGATGTGTTCTAGGGAATCCTTGCTTAGCACTTGGATTGGTCCTTGGTTGTGTACCTTGGTGGTTAAGCCCTTAGATATATTCTAGGGCCCCCAGATGTGTTATGGGGTATCCTGGTCTGGGACTAGGCCGTTTCTTGGTTTAAGTACCAAGCCGAGATGATGTGTGACTTTCTTCTCTCCCGAGATGGTCCATGTGACCTAGGAGTAGTCAAGAAGAAAGGCATGATCACGTCATTAGCCTTCCACGTATGCTAGGATGATAAAATCTTATAAGTTATATCATGGGACTCATGTGGACAAAATGCCATTAAAGAAGGACTTGACCTTTTGACTTTGTCTTATTGTTTATTGATAAAACCCTTTGCTTGAGTTATTACCCTCCTAAGTTTATGTTTATGTGTTGGTTCAAATTTCTATTTTGGATCCTATTTCTTCCTAAAGAAATCTGGCCGCCATGTTTATGAAACCCTCCTCTTCGATTTAATTATCTTGTTGATTTGGTCTATTGGTCTTCCCACTTGACGTTTTAGTTGGTTTGTTATTTTAGGGGTTAACCTAACCCTAAATCTATGTCAAAGTGGACTCTAAATGGTCAATGTGTTAACCCTATCTTATCTACCTAAAGGCTAAAACTATATAAAGGAGTGGCCTCTCCCTCACTTGACACACTTGATGCATGCAATCTACCTTCTCCAAGCCGAGTTTGAGACTGAGATTTGCTGCGGCTCTTCTGGACAGGTTTACAAGGTTGCTGCAACTCTTCTGGACAGGTTTACAAGGGTCTTCTCATCTCCCCTCTTGTGTGTTCTTGGTCTGCACCAACTGTCGTGGGTTTATCCCTATCAACCATGACTGATTGTGCTTGCCGCTGACTTGTAGATGTCCATCCCTGGTAGTCGTTAAGGTTTCTTGTATGCTGTTGGTGTTCTGGTGCCACCTTGTTGGTTTGATTGTGTCACCTTGCTGTCTTTATGGTTTGATGGTTCCGCCTTGATATTTTACTGGTGCCGCCCTTGTGTCTTGCTGTGCCGCCTTACCTTGTCTGTCAACTTTAATATTGTTACTTTGTGACTGGATTGTTAGGGTTGTTTTGGACTGCTAGTATTTTGTCTTTGTTTAAAGTAGAAATCTGTGTTCTTGGGCTGAAAGTGTTGAATCAGCCTAAGGCTGATTGTGGGTTCATTTTCTAGCCCTAGGTTGGACAATGTTTTTTTGTTTTCAACCCTATTCCTTGACAGTGGCTTGCACTGTAGCTTTTCAGCTTGCTGAGGTTGTTTTTTAGTTTCCTATCCTATGAGATAGGAAACCATTGTCATTGTCCCTATGATCATGATGAGATCTACCCTGAGGGTTTGATCCATGATCTACTAAGCTTTTTCTGAGCATACATTGGAGGAAGACAACAACAACTAATTAGGTACAATTGTTCCTCTTCTACAACTATGGTAATACTTAGATTTGAATTATGTATGTTATTTATTTACTCATGCTGATAGGTTATGCATCTGAATATTTTAAATGCTTTGTTGATCTTAAATTGCAGTAGCTAATGGTTTGAAAAATATAAAAATATTTCTGTTTCTAGCTAGCCTACTGTTTTTGTCCTTAATTTATAACATGGCATTAGAGCTTAGGGTGTGAAAGGAGCTCATTTGTGGTAGACTTTTGAGCTTGCATAGATCCTCTATTAAGGGTTTGTTTTTTAGATCAGCAATAAGTTTGTTTTATATCAAATCTCTCCTGTAAAGAATTTTCAATATGGCTTCATCTTCAGTCAAAGCAGAAGATAGGCTTGAAGGGGCTTCAAACTTCAATGCCTGGAAGGCTAGGGTCTTCAATATCCTGGAAGAAAATGACATGGATGAGCTGGTTACTAGGGTAGTGTAAGAACTTGCTACAAACGCAGGAAGAGCAGCCTATAAGAAGAGGCAGACCAAAGCCAAGAGGGTCATTTTTGATTCAGTTAAAGAAAGTATGATGTCTCTTATTGCTCACTTAAAGACAACAAATGAATGCTTTGATGCCCTAGCTAACTTGTATGAAAAGAAGGCCCCAACTCAGAAGAGGACCTTGAAGAAACAACTACGTACATTAAAGATGAGAAATGATGAAACCATCTCTGCCTTCTTTTTCAAAATTGCCCAAACAAGAGATTAGCTTGCAACAATTGGAGTTGTAGTAGATGATGATGACCTTGTACAAACAGTAGTAGACGGTCTTCCAGAATCATGGGAGACATTTCTCTCATCTCTAAATGGAAGAGAAGTTCGACCCAACTTCGAGAGATTATGGCATGATTGCTTGGAAGAAGAGGGTAGAATTAAAAGAAGAAATGAACCCTCCACTGTGAAAGACCATGCTCTTTCGGCCAAAGCCAAGAAATGGAAGAAGTTTCCTCAGCACAAAGGCAAATGTAAGAAACCTCAAGGTAAGCACTCTCACCTTCACTCTCATTTGTCTAAAGTAAGATGCTTTAACTGTAACAAGCTAGGTCATTATGTAAAAGAACTGCAGGAACCCTCCTTCAAAGCAGAAACAAAAAGGTAGGTTCCATGCTTCAGTTGCAACTAAGGAAGAAGAGCCTCAAAGAAAGAGAACTAAAACTGCTTCTAAAAAACAAGAGCAGCGCAGAGAGAGTTATCTTGTTTTAGCTCTCCCCGGTGCTGTCACCAAATCAGAAGAAATATGGTTAATAGACAGCGAGGCCTCCAAGCATATGATTGGCTTCAAACAAAACCTTGTGAACTACCGAGATAAGAAGTTCAATGTGAAGGTAGAATTGGGCGATGATGGCACTTATACCATCAAAGGAGTTGGATCAACCTCTTTTCAGCTTCAGTCAGGTAATGTATTTCATATTGAAAAAAATCTTTATGTTCCTGGCTTAAAGAAAAATCTTATTTCATTTGCAGTTCTAGAAAGTAAGGGTACACAGTAGCCTTCTCCAAAGGAAAGGCTCTTACGTGGCCCTCAAATGAAAGTATGAGCTCAACCATAATAATCGGAGTTCAAGAAGGTGGACTTTACAAAGTCTCAGGTCAAGTTATTCAAGCATTATCTCATGAGATGATCAACCCCTGCGAACTATGGCACAAAAGGGCTGGACATCTCAACTATAATGCTCTCCCAGGTTTGCAAAAGATGGTAACAAGTATGCCAATTTTTTCTTTTGAGCATGATAATATTTGTAGAGGCTGTGCTCTTGGTAAAAATACAAAGAAAGCTTACCCTTACAGTAATAGAAAAACCAATGGTATCTTAGATCTTATTCATTCTAATCTCTGTGGACCTATGACTTCTCCGTCCATGAATGATTGTCTTTATTATATCATTTTTATTGATGATTGCTCCCGTAAAACTTGGATTTGTTTTCTAAAAACTAAAGATGAATCCTTCAGTAAATTTCAGGATCTTAAGAATCTTGTTGAGAATCAGAGAGGTAGACATATCCATGTTTTCAGAACAGATAATGGAAAAGAGTTTGACTCCCACAAGTATGATGATCTTTGCCTAGCTTCTGGGATTAAGAGGGAGTTGACTGTGCCTTACAATCTCCAGCAAAATGGGGTTGCAGAAAGAAAGAACAGGACAATTTGTGAAGCACCACAGTTATGATGTATGATCAGGATCTTCCGTTATCTCTTTGGGCCGACGCTGCAAGTACTACAGTCTATATTCAGAACATGTGTCCTCATAAAGCCTTGGAAGAGAAAACTCCAGAAGAAGTCTTCACGGGTAAGAAGCCTTTAGTTGATCACTTGAGAATTTTTGGTAGTCCTGTCTACATTCATGTACCAAAAGAAAAGAGGACTAAGTTAGAGCCCTCTCGAAAAAAAAGGCACTTTTATGGGGTACAATGAGACCTCTAAAGCATATCAAATCTATGTGCTAGAGCAAAAATATATAGAGGTCAGTAGAGACGTGACCTTCCATGAGGAAGCTGCTTTTCGTCGTTCCATAGAGCTTCCCTGTGATACAGAGGAACATGATGCTCCAACTTTAGAGCCTTCAGATTCACAACTTTCATATGAGCAGAGGGAGGAGGCCAGAGAGCCTTTAGTGGATCTCATAAGGGATTCTATTGAGTTTCCCCTATAGAAACCTCCTGCCAAAAGGAAGCCAACATGGTGTCGTAAAATTTTAAAGGAAGCGAAAAAACATGCAGCACCTAAAGGTACTTTTAGAGAAAGCAAGAAGCCAGATAAGTACTCAGGTTTGATAGCTCTGTTGAATCTTGTGATTGACTCAAAACCTTCCACTTTTGATGAGGCTTCCAAACATAAAGTGTGGAAGGATGCCATGATAGAAGAATACGAGTCAATATTGAAGAATGATGTATGGGAAGTGGTCCCAAGACCTCAAGGAAAATCAGTAGTAACCTCTAAATGGATTTACAAAATAAAGCATGCAACATATGGTAGTGTTGAAAAATTCAAAGCTAGATTTGTAGCTCGTGGTTTCTCTCAGAAAGAGGGAATTGATTATTATGAGATCTTTGCTCCTGTTGCCAGGTATACCTCTATCAGAGTCGTCATTTCTTTTGCTTCTGTTTTTTGGAAACTTCACCAAATGGATGTTAAGACTGCTTTTCTTAATGGTGAAGTTGAGCAAGAGGTTTGTATCGAGCAACTTGAGTGTTTTGTGATCCAAGGGAAGGAATCCCATGTCTGCAAACTCAAGAAAGCCTTGTATGGATTGAAACAGGCTCCGAGAGTTTGGTATGGAAGAATTGACAGTTTTCTTCAGAGTCTTGGGTTCTCCAAGAGTATAGCAGATCCTAACCTTTATATAAAGGTTGTGAAGAATCAACCTGTTATCTTGGTTTTATATGTGGATGATTTGTTCCTCATTGGAGAGGAACATCTGATAGCTCAGATTAAGAGGGAGTTGTTAGCAGAGTTTGAAATGAAGGACTTGGGTTTTATGCATTACTTTCTTGGTTTAGAGGTGTGGCAGAAACCTGGTGAGATCTTTCTCTCACAAGGTAAGTATGCAGTTGATGTGCTTCGCAGTTTTGGGATGTTGGACTGTAAGTCCATGACCACACCTATGATTTCTAACCCGAAGAAGTTACATGATCAAGCTACAGGTTCAGATCCAGAAGACTCTATAGTATATCGTCAGATCATTGGGTCCTTGATGTATTTAGTACACACCAGACCAGACATTTGTTATGTAGTGAATGCCCTCAGTCAGTTTATGTGTGATCCAAAACACATTCATATGGTTGCTGCTAAGCATATTCTCAGATATGTCCGGGGGAATATTGCTTATGGGCTCAGATACACTTCTAGTGAAGGTAATGCTTCATGGTTATTCAGATTCAAATTGGATGGGCAGTACAGTGGACCGGAAGAGCACTTCCAGATATTGTTTCAGTTTGGGTTCAGCTATGATCTCTTGGTCCAGCAGGAAGCAGGGCTCCATAGCCCAAAGCACTGCAGAGGCAGAATACATTGCTGCAAGTGTTGCTAGTAGAGAAGCAGTGTGGCTCAGAAAGCTATTCTCAGATTTGTTCAATGCTGAGTTGGAACCCACACTAATTCACTGTGATAACCAGAGCTATATAAGGCTCTCCAAAAATCCTGTGTTTCACGAGATATCGAAACGCATTGAAATGAGATATCATTATGTTCGGGACATGGTGCAGAAGAACATTCTCAGTATTCAGTATATTCTGACTATGGAGCAAACTGCAGATATATTGACCAAGCCCCTGCCATTGACAAAGTTTGTGTACTTTCGAGACAAGCTTGGTGTTGTCGAGAATGCCTCTCTTACTGAGAGGGAGTGTTAAAATTAATGCAGTTGCAAGAGCCATTCTTCGGGAGGATAGCAAAGACCCTAGTTGTGATATAGGGACCCCGGTACACTCATGGGGTTCTTGGTTTGGGAGTAAGCAGTTAGAGCCATGGAAAAAGACCCTAGTTGGGCCCCTAGTGTATTTCTGGGGTTCTTGGTAAGGGACCAAGCAGTTTGATGATATAAATCCCTAGATGTGTTCTAGGGCCCCTGGATGTGTTCCAGGGAATCCTTGCTTAGCACTTGGATTGATCCTTGGTTGTGTACCTTGGTGGTTAAGCCCCTAGATATATTCTAGGGCCCCCAGATGTGTTCTGGGGTATCCTGGTCTGGGACCAGGCAGTTTCTTGTTTTAAGTACCGAGTCGAGATGATGTGTGACTTTCTTCTCTCTCGGGATGGTCCATGTGACCTAGGAGAAGTTAAGAAGAAAGGCATGATCACGTCATTAGCCTTCCACGTATGCGAGGATGATAAAAACTTATAAGTTATATCATGGGACTCATGTGGACAAAATGCCATTAAAGAAGGACTTGACCTTTTGACTTTGTCTTATTGTTTATTGATAAAACCCTTTGCTTGAGTTATTACCCTTCTAAGTTTATGTTTATGTGTTGGTTCAAATTTCTATTTTGGATCCTACTTCTTCCTAAAGAAAGCTGGCCACCATGCTTATGAAACCCTTCTCTTTGATTTAATTATCTTGTTGATTTGGTCTATTGGTCTTACCACTGGACGTTTTAGTTGGTTTGTTATTTTAGGGGTTAACCTAACCCTAAATCTATGTCAAAGTGGACTCTAAATGGTTAATGTGTTAACCCTATCTTACCTACCTAAAACTATATAAAGGAGTGGCCTCTCCCTCACTTGACACACTTGATGCATGCGATTTGCCCTCTCCAAGCTGAGTTTGAGATTGAGATTTGTTGCGGCTCTTCTGGACAGGTTTACAAGGTTGCTGCGGATCTTCTGGACAAGTTTACAAGGGTCTTCTCAGCTCCCCTCTTGTGTGTTCTTGGTCTGCACCAGCTGTCGTGGGTTTATCCCTATCAACCATGACTGATTGTGCTTGCTGCTGACTTGTAGATGTCCATCCTTACCAGCTGTTAAGGTTTCTTGTATGCTATTGGTGTTCTGGTGCCACCTTGCTGGTTTGATTGTGCCGCCTTGCTGTCTTTATGGTCTGATGGTGCCGCCTTGATATTTTACTGGTGCTGCCCTTGTGTCTTGCTGTGTCGCCTTACCTTGTTTGTCAATAGCCTTAGTATTCTTACTTTGCGACTGGATTGTTAGGGCTGTTTTGGACTGTTGGTATTTTGTCTCTGTTTAAAGTAGAAATCTGTGTTCTTGGGCTGAAAATGTTAAATCAGCCTAAGGCTGATTGTGGGTTCATTTTCCAGCCCTAGGTTGGATAATGATTTTTTGTTTTCAGCCCTATTGCTTGATAGTGGCTTGGACTGTAGCTTTTCAACTTGCTGTGTTTGTTTTTTGGTTTCCTATCCTAAGAGTTCTTCTTGGCATTGTCCCTATGATCATGATGAGATCTACCCTGAGGGTTTGATCAATGATCTACTAAGATTTTTCTGAGCATACATTGGAGGAAGGAAACAACAACTAATCAGGTACAATTGTTCTTCTTCTACAACTATGGTAATACTCAGATTTGAATTATGTATGTTATTTATTTACTCATGCTGATAGAATATGCATCATAATATTTTAAATGCTTTGCCGATCTTAAATTACAGTAGCTAATGGTTTGAAAAATATAAAAATATTTTTGTTTCTAGTTAGCCTACTGTTTTTGTCCTTAATTTCTAACACGTTGGTCAACCCAAATGGCATGACCAGAAACTCATAATGCTCATAATGGCATCTGAAAGCAGTTTTGGGAATATCCTGCTCTCTGACTTTGATTTGGTGGTACCCCGATCGAAGATCAGTCTTTGAAAAATACACTGTTCTATGCAACTCATCCAGAAGCTCGTCAATCCCGGGAATATGGTACCTGTTCTTGATCGTCTTCTTATTAAACACTCTATAGTCAATGCACATCCACATTGTGTTGAAATAATGTAACTGCGAAGAGCATTCTTATTATTTTGTTATTGGATTAAATCCCCATTGTGGATTAATCATGTCATTATTATTATTTTTATTATTAGATTAATCCCCATTGAGGATTAATCAAGTCGGTAATT